>OY735212.1:52739837-52744837 GCA_963457665.1 Thysanoteuthis rhombus | reverse complement strand
AAATAAAATCAGATTATATTGTTACATCCTGATTGTTTCAATTATGCGCATCTGTAAACAATTCAACGCAGCTGTCAATAATTTTATACTAAAAACAAGGCAGTATTTTTAACTATGATACGATTGCGCGGGGAGTGGGGGTTAAAGTTTTCATAGACAGAAAATAGCAGTCTGTTTTTTCAAGAATGGAATGTATATCCTGAAAGGTATAAAAAACTTTGTCAGTCCGTGATCATCAGAATACAATTTATCATGATCGAACTTTCATTCATTTTATTGTGTAGGTGTATCGTTGAAACGTATGGTTCGATCTTTCTTTGGGATTTAAACCTTGTCGCGGAGTTTTGTTTTAATTTTAAACTTTTTTCTTCTTTCTTTATTATTTATGATTCACAGCTGAAGTTTGTTCTCTCGTGGACGTTGTTTGATCCCAAATAAAGATTTCAAGGCCTTTTCCTACTTCGTAGATTTACATAACAATGTTTTGAATGAAAGGTTTTCCAATGTACAAGAATCAAAACAAGCATTACCGCCAGGGCTTTCCATGAATCTGTTTTGGGGATGTGATTTGATAACTAATTGTTCGGGTAACTATTTCAATTTTTCAATGGATACTATCAAATAAAGCTGACTCAAGTGGCTACTGCTGCTTACCTATTTCGGGCATTTACACTTACGTTTTTACGAACACATTCCATCTAAACTAGGGTTAAAGTTATGGGCCAGGGTTACGATAAGGACTACGGCTAGTCTTCGGGTTGCAATTAACAACAAAAACTATCAAACATTCTGTGAGTTTACGAGCCTGTAGCAGATATTTACCATAATGTGAAATTGAATGCCGAAACGAGAAATTTATTGTGGTTAGGTCACGTCAAAATCTTCGAAAATAGAAAAATATTCAGTTGGATCCAATCAAGATTGAGAATAATATCAGTAAAAGAAAATGTGAAGCTGAGAACGTTGGCATTACTTTTCATGAAGAATTAACTCGGACTAAATATGTAAATTTGTCAATTGCCAAGACTTATGGCCAGCTAAAATGCGCGTTTAGATTTCAAAATTTTCTACATGAATCATCAAAACTTAATTTAACTGAAACCTTCATCCTCTCTCAATTTGATTATGGTGACGTCATCTTACGAAATTTGTGCAAGCATTCACAAAATAAAATTCAAAAGTTACACAATAGATGTGTCCGTTTTTACCTTTGGTTTACGTAAATACAATCACATAAATGCTTTTATTAAGATAAAACGATATAAAACACAAGAGATTGTTTAACCGTCTTATCTGAATGTTTAGAGCATAAATCAACTTTGTATCCATGTAACTGCATTAGTGCTCTTAATTAAATTCACAGTAATTTTTACTAGAAATCGACTTAATATTGATCCCTCATTTGTTAAGTTAAGAAGAATGTTATTTTATTTTTCAAGTAAAAAATTCAATAAGCTTCCCAAAAATATTGATACAGATAATATTTCAGTGCACACTTTTTAATCAACATGAAAAAAATATTTATCATATCAGTGTCTCTTCATATCTCGATACCTCAATTTCAGCTGAAGTGTTAATTCAACTTCAATCCTCCCTATGGGATGTTTTTTTGTATTTAGTGGGTTACTCTTTGGGCTATTTGTTAATTACTGCTTTTTATTGAGAAATATCGTACCACATTAAGAAGCTAACGGTCTATAATTAAGTTTGACAATTCGTATGAGATCCTTGCTTTTTAAAGGATTTACAATGGTTTTGTAGCACAGTTTTCCTTCAAATCAATTTTTTTAGCCTTTTCTATCAATCTCTATGTATTGCTTGAATATACAATTATAAAATATTATTATATATATTATAAGTAATCATAAAGATTCAATAGGTTCATGTTTATTTCAAATATTAGGGGGGGGTAGGCGGGAGAATACCTTCAAAGAAAAGACCATGCTCCCCTTATTGTACAGGTGTTTCAGTTAATCTTCTTTTTGTGTGATGATATTAAGAGATTAAATTTATTTTTCAAATACCATGGATACCAAAGTATTCTATTTTGTACATAATTAATTAATTTAAACACATAAGATTGAGAATTGTAATTTATGTACTGAGCTCATCATATTAAATGTAACAAGTCATAATACATCAACGCACAACCCGATTAAGTTCTAAACAAAGATGTCTTTTTCTTCTTGAAATTTATTTTTCTCCTAAAGATTTTACAATACCTGAAAAGTTTACCAGCTCATGTAATAAGCAGTACAAGTATAATTGATTTTAAGAATAATTTTTACAAATTCAAATAATCTGGGATAGAAATCTTAGGGAGTTATCAGATGAAACATACAGAAGAATTTGGGGAGAAAATGAATAGAATGTGCTAGGTAAATATTTCTCAGTATGTATGTAAATTGTATATGGAGTTGCCCAGAGAGGCATATTTGCTTAATGATAATTGACAAAAAAATCATCATCATCATCATCATCATCATCATCATCATCATCATCATCATCATCATCATCATCATCATCATCATCATCATCATCATCATCATCATCATCATCATCATCAATAATAATAATAATAATGATAATAATAATGATAATAATAATAATAATAATGAAGATGTGGAACATGAAAACCAGGGTAGTACCGGCCATAGTGGGCGCACTAGGAACTGTCCCCAAAACGCTGAGGGTGAGATTGGAGGAGATTGGGATTAGGGGAAGGATAGAGACCGTACAGACCACAGCACTACTGGGAACTGCACGGATACTGAAGAAGGTGCTGGAGATATAAGTACTGCAACGAATAGTAGCTCTGTCATGATATGCGAAAGAGAGAGGAGACGTTAGCTGAAAACCTGAGGAGACTTATTGTCACTCAGCCTTCAGCGATAACCACTGGGCAACCGGTGTGAAACTGTAAATCGCAGAATTACTGCGACCAATGAGTACTAGGAGAGGAGGGCTGGAGACTTGAGGAGACTTGCTGTCACTCAAACTCCAGCGGTTACCACCAGGCAACTGGTGTGAGATTCCAAATAATAATAATAATAATAATAATAATAATAATAATAATAATAATCTTCTTCTTCTTCTTCTTCTTCTTCTTCTTCTTCTTCTTCTTCTTCTTCTTCTTCTTCTTCTTCTTCTTCTTCTTCAGAGCGTCATTAACATGACATTTTAGATTGTGCAGAAATATTCTACATGTCAAAAGGAAGAAAAAAAATCATCATGCAACAGTTTACACCTTCGTGAAGATGTCGTCTGCAATTTCTTTGGCAGCTATAAAAAAAAGAAACAAAAAAAAAACCCAGAAAGTGAATAAAACGTCGAATGCTGTCTGCATCGATTGACACTTGGATTGATTGATATTAACCTTGAGATTTAGAGCGTCCGGATTGAAAGTGAGAAAAGGCTTTGTATGAGCAGGCTATAAAGACGAGAAACTCAAGGTTCCTCAGCCAGAAGGTTCGGCAAGCTTTAAAAATGGCAAAACTTGAGAAAAGTGTGAAATTCTAAGGGGAAAGAAAGTGAAGATAGTAGGCATTTGAGAGAGAGAGAGAGAGAGAGAGAGAGAGAGAGAGAGAGAGAGAGAGAGAGAGAGAGAAAGAGAAAAAGATGGATGGAATATAGAAAATGAAAAAGCAAGAAGATCTAAGGCAAAAAAGTACAAGAAACTGATGTATTACCGAATTTGCTCGAGTACAACGTGACCCCGAATATGATGTGACACCCACTTTTTGTAGCTAAGAATCAGCAAGGTACGCATACGTGTTATCATTTTTCCTACACTTCAGTGTAATGCTACCCCACCAATTTTGACCCTGATATTTTATATTAAATTTCTCGCAATACATACATACAGTAAGTTTAGTCTTGCACAAGGATGCGAGTATGAGACATTCTGAAAGGATCGAACTCAATATAAATGGTTAAGTATAGCTTAGTTTGGTTCAAGGTCACAAGTGTGAAGAACGCAAAGAAAATCCAACATACTATAGTAATGCGTGAGGTTAGCTTACAAATCACTATTACATGGTAAGATGGCTAACATATTTAATAAGCTTAGCTTAGTCGGGCGCAAAGCAACAATTGTCAACAATTGAGTTGCCTATTTAGTGTCACATTTTGCCATTGTCAAATAGCATTTAAATACGACCGTCTTCCTCTTTCTTTGCAGATTATCGTGGGTAAAAGTTGTATTTTTACGAAATTCAGAGTAGATGGTCGTTGGTAATGAATGGGAAGTGATTACACATAATCGATAGGGATTATAATCAATTCGTTGCTAATACATCATTCTGTCATGCGAGATAAGCACCCACTTGAACATCTGGCGTGGAGAGACGATCAACAAGCCAGTCTAGACATATCAATTGCCAGTGTAGTGAGTTCGAACCTCACCGGGTGACTCTCACTTTTTGCCTCCTTCGAGACTAAGCTAAGCTTAGTAAATATCAATGGCTTGTCTCGTGGTTGAAATGGTCACATATTTCCCAATGGTGCCAGCGGTCGGTGCTCAAGTCCAAATAAAAGCTAAATCTTTGAATGCTGATACTCTCAGTCTAGGTAGACATTTTCTTCCAACTAATCATCAGGTCATGTACAGTGCGTTACTAAGCTTAGTTAAATATTTCCGTAACGGTGCTAGAAGTCGATGTTCTGACCAACAAGGTGGATCAATAACTCCATAACCTGACACTAACTGAATTTGATCAGACATTTACATATAATATTCGAGTTGAGTGATTGAAATTCACAACAATGTTGAACGCATTTTCACGAAGGAAATCACGTTAAAAAATAAATATTTGTTGTGTAAAATGCCTTTTTCCACCAGATTTACAGACAGAGCCAGCCTGAGGTATAAGCGAACTAAGATACTGCTCTGGGTCTTGTGACCACCAAAGGGTTGGGGTTCTCCAAGAGACGATGGAGGGGCCCACCAAATCAAATTCTGCTTTTGGCCTCATAAAGGTTTGGTCAGGCCCTGCTTATTG
>OY735212.1:52632337-52734837 GCA_963457665.1 Thysanoteuthis rhombus | reverse complement strand
AGCAATGTAAGCCGAAGCGTTTCGGTGTCTTTTTCAATAGTCCCCACCAGACCAAACTTTTCATTACCAGTCTAAATTAATATGTTGAGTCTATTTCGTTTGTGTCCTCACCCCTTCAGCCAGAATAAGGGTTCAGGATTTCGTCTTCGTGGTTGGGACTGACGACAAATTAATAACACACACAGACACACAGACACAGACACACACACACACACACACACAAAAACAGCATTTCTGGTCTTTTTCGTCGAGAAAAAGAAAATGTCACTTCACCTTTTTCTTTTTAGGCTTACGTATTAGAGAATTATAGACGTTGGGGTGTAGTTAGCGTAATGATCGCGTATATTTTCTCTTTCTACACCGCATGACCATCAAGATAAAAATCTGCGTTTTGAAAGTCCTTTTTCGGTAAAGTCCTCACGTCTTGTTTTTCTCTCTTGTAGACAAACGGCGAACGGAAGTATTTATTTAAAGTGACACAACTTTTTCGCTGGACTCCACCTATTCACCGTTCCTCCGACGTGTTATGTCTTTCTCCTACTACCCTGTCGCACTCTCTCTCTCTCTCTCTGTCTCTCTGTCTGTCTCTCTGTCTGTCTGTCTCTCACTCTCTCTCTCTCTCTCTCTCTCTCTCTCTCTCTCTCTCTCTCTCTCTCTCGCCATCTAGAGATCTGACAAGCCTTATACAAACACAGGGCTTGGGAAATGAATGAGAAAAATGTAGATGCCAAGTCTGGCTGGATTGAATGAAGCATCAGGCAGGACGTAACATTGAATTGATTTTTTTCCCGCCGTTTTCATCTGCCGGTATCTTGGCCTACATTTTGTTCACCTTTTAAAAGTTTCTATTGACTGAACGTTGGGTGTAGTTTCGCCGTTTTCTCGTGCTGATGAAAAAGTGTGACTAGATCAAAATCATGAGTTGACTCACTCAAAAAGGAATGAACAATAGGAAATCACCCACACATATATTCTAGCTATAATTTGAGAAATGTATGTATGCGTGCGTGTATATATGCACCGAAATAACTCAACAACTGTACGATGTTGATATTCGCCATGTATGAATTAGTCAGCACAACTGGCATTGCCTTATATGAAGTTGTTTGGATCCACAGTTTTCGGAAAATCTAATACAAATAGATTTTTAAAAAAATACGGATTATAGATCTTTTTATCCAGTTTTAGATATAGAATATCTTAATCGGCAATAGATGTTAATTTTGATATAAAATATCTAAAGTGGCATCTTCGAAGAGAAGACGGAGTTTTGTATGACGGATGGATAATCATTTCACGTGACTATTATGATAGGCTGCTCCATGAAAGTCCGATCCTTTCCAAACTTGCACCTTTGAAATGGGCACTGTCCTAGTAATCATAAAAGAATAAAGGAGAAGAGGGGGGGCGCAGAGATATTTCACAGTCTTTGGATGATTAGGCTGTTTTCATTTTCTTCTATTGCAGGAAAGGGATAAATTCAACATACCCTCCAAAGAGTCCATTTGGACATCATGCCCCTTAAGTTTGGTTAAGTGAACCTTTCTCCTTCTAAATTCTCTCATTTGAATACCCCCCCCCCCAAAAAGCAACAGAAGTAGGAGGATACTTAATCGTAAATTGTAATTTAGGGAAAGTTCAGGAAACTAAGAAAGACATTAGAATTGATTCATCTTATTAATAAAGTTAAAGAAGATACTGTTCATTCTTATGAATACAATAATTTGTTGATGCTTCATTTAATTGACGAATATAAATGAAGAAACTGATCACACATAAGAGAATATCAATTTTTAAATGCATTATCATCAGATCTGTCACATCACATGAAGTGTTGTAGTTGTTCATTTAAAAAGTGGTTTATAGGTAAATACGTAAATTGAATTGTTTGAATGGTGCAACAGCATCAGTCTGTCGGTCACGCTTAGCAACCACCAAAACATGGGCGAAATTTGGGATTCAAGTAAAATGTACGAGAAAAGGGTTTTAGAAGTGGGTGATTCTATTTATAATGGAAATGAAATGCCAAACTGGACCCTTACATACTATTCAATATATATACATACATATACATATATTCTCATTCTATGTTATATATAATTCCTCAAGTCAAAATATAAGATGAACTTTTTCTCCATTTCGGGGGCAAACTGAAGAGAAACCTTTTTCCCTTGAAGCGACAGAAAGTGAAGGAAAACTGTTTTTTACAAGTCTGAAAGTTTCAGTCATTTTTTTTTACTCCTTTAATATCTAACCCTGAACTCCAGCTAGGAGAGAGAGGGTTAGGGGAGATGGTGAGAGTTGAGTAACAGTTATCGACATGAAATTCAGGATCGGCGTACCAAGTTTGCATTCCAACTGTGGTTAATTATATTTACTTCTCAAAATAGCATCGCTGAAATATACCCGTAACGCACCGTTTCCCATATCCGGTATCATTTGATTTCATCCTAATGCAATTACATTATACATATATGTAGTAGCTTGATATTTAGTTATTAGCTGAATTTTGATCTGGAATCTTCTCTGTATGATGTTTTATCCCTGAGAATAATATCTAAAGAAATATGTGCATTGACAAAGACTAATATCATGTTGTGTAAAATGAATGCTTGTGGGGTGTTCTATCACATCATTCGTAAGCTAAAATGACGTAGAACGTTGAAGCAATTATCATTAATTCATATCGAAAAACATTTGAGTATTCATCAGACCCCCAAATAACCTTTATCTATGTCTGGCAGTTTTAGATTAAGCATAACTCTCTTACGAGCACCCAAGACTTTTCTGACACCTCAGGAACCATTTTGCCGACGGATGCACAAAATAAATCGAGATAAACAAAGATGTTCATAGACATGGTTCGACATCTTTCGTGAAAGCGAAGTGGCTTAAATCGAAGATTCACGCAGCAGGGATATATATATATATATATATATATATATATATATATATATATATATATATATATATATATATATATATAGGGAGAGAGTGTATATAACACCATGGCGCTGGTAGTTACCGAGTCTGTTGCAAACGTTGCGTTATATGAGACAATTCCTGAAGAAATATCGTCTAGTTTTTGGGACACCAGCGAACAAAAACAGAAAGAACCACAAGGAATCAAGTGTTGTATTAACAAGAACAACTTTAATGCTGGTTCAACTCAGAGAGAAATGCTGCAACTGCCTGAAGGTTTTTGGGACTCAAAGTTGGAGACCGTTCCGGACTTCAAGGTGATAAATATCAGGACATTGATGTAGGTTTCAGTCATTGTGTTATTGCTGGTGACCAAAGTCAGCTTTAATCTTTCTCGTTCCGGTATTATTTTTGAAAAAAAAATTCCCCTGAAAGTTTTCCCCCAAAACATGACGTCACTGGAACACAGAGAACATTCATCGATATCTTATTAGCCTAAACTAACCAATCAATACCAGCCTCAAAGTTGAGTGTCCAGTGAGCATTCTTCCCCACGCACTTTTTTGGTCGCGGTTAGCATTTGTCATTTAGGCGTTTAACGAAGTCATTCTCAACGGGGGCAATATCGCCCCCTATTGGGGAGAAAATTGAACTCAGGTGGGAGGACAATAGATTGCCACATAAGAATTTGTGATCTTTCATTTTATGTCGGCAAAGTCAGCAAATAACGGGAAGATACTCCCAGTTGGTGAATTACAAAAAATGTATTTAAAATGTTTTCATTATTAATTCTTTTTCATTGTGATGTGGTATAGTTCTAATCATCTGCTGCAAACATTTTTTTATTGAATTTACTTGGCTCAGCCGAGGGACCGAATTGTTGCATGTGCCCAGGAATTAAAAAAAAACAATTCTATTAAACAAATGACTCAGAAAAATGATCAGGAAACACAAGCCAGGAGTAAACAATTCGGGAGTTTCCCTAAAATTACCCCACAGGAAGTGAGGTGAGCCATCAAAGAAAGAAAGAAAGGAAAGGCCCCTGAACACGGTAACATTACCATCCTACTACGCAAAAAAAAAAAGCTGGAAAAGTCATCACTTTGGAAACTAGCCATTCTTTTCAACATATGCCTCAAAGTAAATTCCCAGATGAGTGGAACATTGCAATCATAATGCTGTTATACAAAAAAAAAGGGAACCTCAAAAACCTCAACAACTAAAGGCTAATAAGCGTACTCAACTGCATCTACAAACCCTTCACTAAAGTGATCATTAACTGAATCACTAAAAACGCTAGATGATAAGGCATTATATAATGGATTGCAATGTTGTTTTTTTTTAATGATGTGCTGTCAAGCTACACGGTGAGAATATATTTGGTTAAAGGCACTCAATAATGTAGAGCAGTCATTTTCAACGAGTGGGGGGGCAATATAGTAGCGAAAGTTGAGAGAGGAGGACGATAAATTTTGAAAGAGATAATCAAAATGAGGCGAAAAGGAAAGGAGATTGAGACACCTTGGTTTAGATCACGAGTCCTATCTCACCAAGAAGTTCTATTTCAAAAGATCCAGTTGTAATTTGCTATGACAATAGCTAAAGGATTTATAAAAATAAATAAAAAATTGCTTCACTATTAACAGTCTACGAGACTAGCTCACTATCTATAGAAACTGCCAGATATTTACAAAGCTTTGCTAAGTCTCAAACAAATCAACAATGAGACTGCATTCAATCAAGAACAAAATCTCTACATTATCAACGGTTTGCAAGAATCGTTTTCTTAGTTTAGTTGAGTCAGGCACAAGGCAACAATAAAAGTAACCGAACTAATTAATGGTATGAAAGGTCTTGGTTATAAAGAAAGACATGGTTCTTAACAACTTTGAATGAAGGGGATTTAATTGAGATATTCAAAATGATTTATGGAATTTCTAAATATGGTACACCATTCTTCAATATCCTCCTCAAACTGGAAATCTATTGACGAGACAAATTTCAAAAACAAAATTTACTAAATAAGGAGGTTTTAAACTCTTCTTCTAATCATCGATGTAGTCACAACGTTTCGGCCAATTCATTTCTACGATCCTCTTCAGATGTGAATGTAATATTCGTAACGACAGAGTGTCTCCCCTACTGGTCTCTTCTTCCTGTGGTACAAAGACAAAAAAAAAACGGTACCAAACAGTATTGATTAGATTTTTTTTCTAATAGATTAATATCGTTCGGAAAAAGTTGCCTAGTCATGTTGAAAATAGCAGTAGAGTATAGAGCTTTCAAATATTTTTAGATAAGAATAGAAATTATGGAAAAAGCATGTAGTTGATGTGGAAATATCATGTATAGTTTGAGATGTCCATAGAGTCATGATAAAATAAATAAATTTAAAAAAATGGGATACATTTCGTTATGCAGAGCTTTCAAAACTTTTTGCATTAGCGACACACTTTTTTAAAAAGGAATTTTTCGCGACATATTTCGCAAGTTTTGTCGTCCAAGCCAAATACATAATACCATATCAGCAGTTCAACTGACTTGAAGTAGAAAACTGCTTAGTTGAAGCACTTAGGGTCTTATGGATGTTGCGAGCATAAGAAGAGTTAAAGCTATGTAATCTTCCAGTATACATATAAAATCTATATCATGTCTGGGGCGTCAAGCTTTAAGCACGGTCATCAATTTCCTCGTTATTTTATCGAAAGTTTATGTTTTTCTCTTGCCAAGTTTAGAAAGGATCCAGAATATCTTATTTTGGATACTGCTCATATACCTATTCTTTTGATAGGATTTCTGCTATTGAATCTCGTTCGAAAATCTTTCTTTTTTTTTTACTTTTTATACAGTTAATTCTTACGTATTTGTTATTTTTTGCAGTCAATGTTCTAGTGGAAATCGGTCCGTTGACAGAAAGACTCGAAAAATCTGTAGCATTAGCATAGTTCAGATATTTTTCATCCTTTCTCGAATCTGTAATTCATCCAATTTTCATCGTGTTTTTGGTAGAACTCCCCCTTCACCAATTATTATGGATACAACCCTAATCCTAATGTTTCGGTTCCTGGACAAATCGCTGGTACAACTACCGCTGAGATCTGGCAGTTTTTTCTACAGTTGATAACTATCAGGTCCAGTATTCTTGCTCCGATGTGTTAGTATATCTGGATATCAAAGCCTGAATTTGTTATAGTATTTTTATAATTTCATGTTAGCCTTTGATTTGCACTCAGAGTATTTTTTATGTAAGCGAAGTCGTTTGTACACTTCTGAGTTTATCACTGTTTGCCCCGCCTGTTTCCACAGCAATACCTTGGATAGTGCGATTAATTTGTTCCTAAATTTCTTCGCACTGTCAAAACCTCAGGATTCAATTTCTTTTGAACTAGCTTGTTACATTCACTATTGGCGTTGTTTATAGTCTCTTCTTCTTCTTCTTCTTCTTCTTCTTCTTCTTCTTCTTCTTCTTCTTCTTCTTCTTCTTCTCATTATCATCATCTTCATCGTCATTGTCGTTATCGGTGTTGTAGGTATCGTCCACGGACAGTGCTTTGCACATCATCATCATCATCTTTATTATTATTATTATTATTATTATTATTATTATTATTATTATTAGTAGTAGTAGTAGTAGTAGTAGTAGTAGTAGTAGTAGTAGAATTTATTTATTTATTTATTAATGTTTTTATTTCATGTTGTGGTTGGATAATTTAAAGGAAGTTCTCGTTTCCGATCACCAATACATCCCAGAAAATTTGGAAATAAAAAATAGTCTGGTCCAGTTTTATGGAAGTCTCGTCGAAATTTCGTCGCAACAATATCCTCGTGAAGCCTGTCGAAAATATAATCTTAACGAGGACGACACATCAATCATTTTTCTGCACTTTCAAGGAAACTAGAGGCAAAATACACACATATATACATATATATATGTAAGCCCTTTTCCAAGTTGCTGTTTCTATAGCCTTTTATTATTTCATTCATTCTTCTCCTCTGCCAATGGCTTTAGACCAGTGAACAATAAAACATGAACTGGCCACGTCTGTAAAACTGTCTCCCTACCTTGGAGGAGGACAGGTTAATTCGCTTTAGATCAGATTAAAAGTATTGATTTAGCCGAGATTTGTAAGTGGAATGAATACTTTTAATCCGCCATTTCACCTTTTGTGTCTACCTGAGGGTCTTTCTCACTTAAACTGAACATTTGTACCTTTTGTTAACCTCCAGTCAAAACTGGGAGTTCACTCTGTTTTCCTATCCAAGCAACGAAGATCATCAACAAATTTAGGGAAGTGAAAATTAACATTCCCCCATCGGAATTTGAAATCATTATGCTAAAGTGATACATAACTTATATAACTACCGACATTCATGTTATGAATACGGAAGGGCTCATTTCATTTAAATATATCTACGAAATTAACGTTTTCCTCAAGTGATTCGATATCATGACCAACTAATTGGTCGACACGTATCTTATCAGCTGAGCTAAAACTGACAAGGCTTACGTATCAATAAAATTTATCTTACGAATGCAAAAGACTTATTTCATTCTAATTAATAGATGCATTTATGCTAAATCAAATGTATATTTTTTAGATTTGTTTCATCCGTTATAGATATAATTCGAAAGTTACAATAATCATCCTCAGTCGGAATAGAAGTCAGAGTGGAGTTTGACCCTGCAGTATTCAGACTTGTCTATCTTTCTTTTCCGACCGATTGAAGTTTATAAACGTCAAAAGTAAATCAATCATCATACATCCCACTCTCTCTCTCACACATCATCATCATCATTATTATCGTCAGCCTTTTAACATAGAAAATCAAAGGTCAATGGACTGACCGAGTTGCAAGAATATTAGACAAGCAATGGACGTCACAACACATAAAATGGATGCAAAACTGCGTCGATAGAAAATAAGATAGAGAGACCCGTCGATTTTTCAGGAAGATTTTTGTCCAACAACGGACATTATAGGCTGCTGCTGTTTCTGTTGTTGATGATGATTTTGTGTGCGCGATTCTTCTCACAGAAGTCATCTTCAGCCGCTGACATCACAGGGTACCACTGCTCTTACATTCGCTCTTGTAATGGGGATGGGTCCTGTTTGGGGGACAGATCCCTGGTCACCGGCATGAAGTATATATTCAGTCGTCTGTCAACCAGTCCACTTGCAAAAAATCTTTCTGGGAAAGTTTTTTTCGATTCTAACTCAAAACTTTATGCTCACATGGGGAAAATCTGACGCATATTGAATTTCAGACGCCTGCAAAATATAATTTGCCCCCAGAAATATTACATTGATTACATTTTATCAACGGTGAGAAACCACATTATCCATACTTTCTCTATTGCACGAACGTACTCACTAACAGACACACAAACACACACAAACGTGCAAACACACACACACACACACACACACACACACACACACACACACACACACACACGTGTATTCATGCATGTATAACTACCAACCTACGCAGTTGATTAACTTAATATTTGTCCGGTTGAACGTGCCACTTGTGCACATGAAAATGGCGTATAATATTTCAACTATTATACGACAAATACTCGTTAACGATACACACATACTCTACTACATTAATTGTAAAACGGTCTAAATCAGATCTTTCTTCAGTCTGGGAATTGGGATTTTAAATATAATCAATGACTGGTGAATACATTTTGCCAAATGAAGAATTTCACTTGTATGCCACCTCGTGCATAACGTCATCATAATGTACAAACGGCAAAGGCCGAGTTTTAAAAGGATTTTAAACATTTAAAAATGAATGACATCTACATTTTTCCCAAATCTTGATAATTCCCAAAAGTATGGTTGAAAGTGCAAGATCACAATCATTTAGGCAATTTTGACAAGAATGCGTTCTCTTAGACTTCAACTGAAAAGTCCCCTTACACTTGAATCAAAAAATTGAAAAAAACATTCCCTTGATCAAATAAGGGGGAGAAGGGAGATGCAAGAAACTGGCTGCTTAACCAACGAGTGATGATTTGCGGACTCGTCTGACGTAGCAATTCACTTGAGAAGGGAGTAGGATTTTCAAATACGAATACCTTAGGACAGACAGAGCTAACGTTTGTAAATAACGATACTTTCGTATTCCTTGTTGGGTCAGTGGTCAGTATTAGAGCTCAGGTGAAAAGCAGGATTTCCAATACGAGATTTCGAAGCAGGTTAGGCATCCTCGCATAGACGATTCGTACAACACTTTGTTCCTACACCCCAATTACCCCATTCGGCCTTGTGTCTTATTGAGCTAAGCTTAGATGAGATCAATCCAGGATAGACTGATAATAATCGTGTTGTCTAGAGATGTCTGGGTAGAACTCTAAAGGTTGGGATTAACCATTTGCGGTGACTATTCCAAAATATCCCTAATCGTCCCATTAGTCATACTTTGTTGCTTATGGACACTATCTGATGACTTTTGTATCATTAAGAATTCACAGCTATTTACAGAAAGTGGCGTTGTCTTGGAATGACCCTGTTAAAGATTAATCAATAGTTCGGTTGCAAGACACAGTCGTGAGCTGATCAGAATTTGTCAATTCATAATGTTCAGTCTCCGTGATTTATGGAGAAGCTTTCGTAAAAATGCATTGCCGATGACAGAGATTATGTTGATATATTAATATTTGTCGTGTAAAAAGCTGTGGATGGGAGCGTTTATAAAGTGTAATATTAACACTCAGAATAAAAGGTTGGGTGAAAATTATATATCAGTATTAGTAGATGAATATCAATGGTGGAGTAAAACTATAAGTTTATTAATATCATATATGTATATATTTCGGTGTCGGGCTGTGGAGTTCGGACTGACTCAAGTATTAATCAAGGCAATGTGAGATATAAATCAGAGGAGGTCCATGCTATGTATGATCGAGCATTAGTTGGGAAATTCATATCAAGTTACCTTCAGGGTCATAATAAATATTTTGAAAATTCGGATACATCTAAAGATGGGCCATGCATTGGTATATATTGGGATACGGTAAGATGAGTTTATAACAATGAACGTATGTGGGTGGGGAGTTCAGCTTGTATAGGTAGGGCTATAGTGGAAAATAAGAAAATATTTATACCGGGGTATATCAAAGTGTTGTGGTATTAGGGTGGGGATGTGTTTGTTGATGCATATATTAGAATAGGGTTTGAAATACAGTGTTAGAAATAGGTATAAAGATAATGAGTGAGTAAGCATTGTGTAATTTGGAAAATGAGGATTGCGGGGTTAGATCCCGATGTATATACGGTTGTTGAGTCAAGTTTTGAGTCCGTTAGGAGAGAGAGTTATAAGTTTATTAATCCACATATCCTCATGTAATTCAAGGATATTAGTAGTGTCAGGGGTGTATTTTTTTCTATCTTTTCGATGATAGTAAATCAAACATCTGAAATGGAATTGTGACTAGAGATATGGAAGTGCTGTTATACTGGGAGTAAATTGGAATGGTTGAGTTATTCAATTCTGTAACAATAGTTATCAAGTCTATGGCCGTTCTGATTTTATTGTAATTCGCTTTACAAAGATCGACAACGAGGCAGAAATCCGGTTGACTGAACTATACATCCATGCCTTCCGACAGTATGGTTGTATTGTGATTAATTTTGCTGAAATATTCTTTGGTTCCGTAGAGATGGAGATCTTGGTTGTTTTGACGGTCTTCAAGAAAGATATTGGACATGGCTGGTAAAAGAATGCAAACAGTGTACTTCATGTTCAGCGGCCGAAACATTGTGATAAAAACAACAAAAACGAGGAAACTTATCTGAAAGAATCGTTGTATCTAAGAAAAAAATACATTGTCCCGGAAACTTATATAAAAAGGAGGTTGGTAGGCATAGAAACTGAAGGAAAACAACGAAACTCGTGCAAAAGAATTAATTGTATAGTAAATCTCTGACTACTCACTACCATCATCTTAATTTACTCCTTCTAGCAATGCGTAAATAGCATTTGATCGGAAAATGAACGATAAGCCTTTAGGGGGTCCCTTATTTTCTGTTCAAACACTATTCACTCACTGCCAGGAGTGGGTGAATCGATCTGAGTAAAAGGTTGCGATAAAAAGTGACCAATAAATTAAGATGAACGTAAAAAGTAGTCACACTAATTAAGAATAAAGGTGATTTGTAATACTTCATCAAATAAAAATATCTCTAAAAAACGAAACAATGTATAATAGTTGCAAAACCTCGACTAAGGAATTCAGACAGAAACATGTAATTCTTTATATGCTTTATAACACAAGATATTCTGGTTGACGAAGGAGTATTTAGCAAATTTAAATACCTAACATTCCACTGTTTGATAAACCAGCCCGGTTGCTCATTGGCATAGTTTTATTTCAAAATACTTTGATTAAGATGATAATATTTGTCAACTTGAAGGGCGCGCCTTTATCAGCATTTGACAGCGAAGTATTTGATATCGTAAACCAGAACTGTCACCAAAACTGTCAACATAGATTTCTTTCAGTCTTCAAGTCGGTCTGGTTAGATGGGTATGTATGTATGTATGTATGTATGTATGTATGTATGTATGTATCACACGTTCATGCATCAGCAATGGAGCTAGAGGACTGAAAATTTGAACATTTACTCCTTATAATGTATACAAGGACGTTTATTTTTGTTTCGATTTTTAAAATCCCCTTTTAAATAGATTTTTTAGTGGGGATTCAATTTGCAATGCAAAATTATGTCGAATAAGTCCCTAGTGTGTGTCCAGCTGAATTCATGCTTATTTTTTTAAAAATCGGACTTTTTATCAGCCCCAAAAAGGCTAAATAAGTGACTTATTCATTGATCACCCTGTCCCCGATTTTTTCAATTGATCACTTCCAACATGGCATGCTGCCAAAAGTTTCTACTGCGTGACTAACCAGACCTGTTTACGTTCTTTCTTTTGGGTTCGTTGACTGAAGATCCTTCTAAAGAAGGAACATTCTGATTAAAAATAAGTACGAAAGTTTCTGAGGCTCACCATTGGACGATTTGTAATTGTACTCGAGTGTCAGAAAATGAATTGTGAGGCATCGCCCTTTTCGTAAAACATGTTTTAACTTTTTTAAAGATTGAACAAACTCTGGTGTCGCTTACAAGTTATGATTTAGAACCAACAGAATGAAAATGTTAAGAATGTAAAAATAATGAAACAATA
This sequence comes from Thysanoteuthis rhombus, assembly GCA_963457665.1. Lineage (NCBI taxonomy): Eukaryota > Metazoa > Mollusca > Cephalopoda > Oegopsida > Thysanoteuthidae > Thysanoteuthis > Thysanoteuthis major. The sequence continues at coordinate 52,722,717 of OY735212.1, read as the reverse complement.
AAACATACTATTAATTCACTACACGCACACGTACACACACACACACACACACACACACACACACACACACACACACATGCACACACGTGTGTGTATGTGTGAGTGCATACTAAAACTGAGTAAAAAGACAATGGAGTAAGAAAAGGAAAAGGAGGATATGGATGTATAAAAACAATATCCTGTTTCATTATCTATGCCAATGTATATCTGCATAATGAGAATATATATATATATATATATATATATATATATATATATATATATATATATATACCCCCAAGTTTGTTTGCTAGTCTGTTAACGTCATGGGGAAGACGGGTTTTATTCTCTTTCTCTCTTTAAAGCTGATTAAAGAGAGGAGGGTTTATGTGACCATGTTGCCAGCTGCTAAAGTGTGACTGACTGCTGTCGTTGTGTCTGTGTGTTAGTTTGTTGTGTCGATGCGTAAGATTTCAGGAAAACAAGTTCGCTTCCTGTCTATAAAACTGATGATTGAGGTCAGCAGCTCAAGTGTGACTGGCTGCTGTAGCTGAGTCTGTGTGTAAGTTCACTATGTCTAGGTGCAATTTTAGCTGGAAAACATAAGTTTTACTCTCTGCCTCTCTGTAAAGCTGGTTAAAGTGAGGAAGACAGTGTGACTCATGTGACTGAAAACGATGTTTAGAAATAGAAATATTCTAAAATATCAATTCATCGATGGATAACAAAATGAATCCTGTCATTTTTTACGGCTATTGTGCTAATTTATGTTTACTTGTTTTGATTTTGTGGAAATACCACGATTTTAGGAAAACGTCTCATCTTTATCTTCGTATGTTTTTTGGTTTCAATATTGGGTGCAAATTTTTTGATTTAAGATTTGTGCCTTTTGATTTCATAAAAAGCCATACATTTATGAACACGTTCATGTTTGAAGTTTTATGGAAGAATGGGCAATAGGCCATGGAAGAGGTGGTTACATTTGGGGGCAGATCTATGCGAAATTGCCTCCCCTCCGTCGTAGTTATATGTCCACGCCATATAATATCGTCAAAGTTTCATCTTTGTCGATAGCTCTAAGTGTTCTCAATGAATTTCTATGAAATTGGGACCGCAAGAAGTGATTGAAGTGTGGGACGGATCCATGGGCAATTACTTCCCCTGACAATGGTGTTGGCAGAGGTTTTCGCTTAGTTAGTGTTTCCTAGTTTCTTTTAGTATCTAGGCACTTAAGGCGACTTGATGAGCAAGCTGGTCTAGAACTTTTGGCTGGTGGAGTTCGATTCTCATTGAGCACCATACTAAACGATTCTAAGCAAATAACAATTAGATCGAATGTTCATTCTTCTTCTTTGATATGATGAGCCAATACATTAGGACGTCTCGCACTACTGTAACAATAATCATCATCATCATCATCATCATCATCATTCTTTTAACGTCCTTCTCCAGGATTCGCCAAACCTCTCTCTCGTGGGCTTTGCGGTGCCAGTACCATCTGAATTTGTCTCGTTCATCTCTCCATCGAGTACTCTACCGTTGTGAGTCGTAATGTCTATCGGTTGTCAGTCATTCTTGCAACATGGCCGGCCCGTCGCCATCTGAGTTTTTTAAGGGATTCTATGATGTCTCTCCGTGTGAGGTTGAGCATAATTCTTTCATGTGCACATTGCATGGTTGTCAGTTTGCGGGTCTGTCTCTTGGTTATGTTCTATGTTTCACCTCAATAAGTGACTATCAGGAGAATGCATTGGTTGTATATTCTTCTTTTTAGGATGAGTTGGATCTTATTGCTTTTTTAAGTTGAGCTTACTCTACCAAAGGTTCGCCATCCTAGAGTTTTTCTTCGCCCAGTTTCTTCTTCTTTTAAGGGTTTCATAGAGATTCGTTGTCCTAGGAACTTTATCCAGTTCGGTGTCTTCGATTTTGATCCAAACTTACGTAGCCTTATGGCGAACTGATTACAGTTAACATTTGTTGTTGAAATGGGGATTTTGCCCCTTCCTAAAAAGGCAATGACACATTGTTTCATCTTCATTTAAATTCAGTGTACTCTGCTTGTCTGATACTGTGAGTGTTACTTCAGTAAATTTCCCTTATTACAGCACCCCTGGAGATAAAAAATACCGCATGCAAATTAAAAAATACGACAAGCAAATTATCTACTTTTTAATTTGCCCATGAAAAATATAATCTCCGACAATAGTCTTTCGAGAATATAAAAACAAATGTACCAATAGGATGCGTGTGTCATCAGAAAGTGTCGTTAGAATAAGTACCGGTACAACGAGAGTATACTGTGTTTTATTAATTTATTCTTCAATCCAGTTTTGAGATTCAGCGATATTTTTCTCTTAATAAATAGATTCTCAAAAAGATTCGCTTACTTTAGGATCAAAATTCGCCTTTTCCATCTGATTTTCCCTTAATCAAAGTTTATCCTCATTTTACAATCGTTTAAAGTGATTAACAAATAAGTAAAGAGAAATTTCCGTTTCTTTTCCCCTGTTGAGGGCGTTTCATGAAATCTACGTCTTTTCGGTAGGCACATGCCGCCAATTGAGTAAACTCACACAACGCAGTTCAACTCTTTTTGGGGTCTTATATAGATGCAAACTTAAACTTTATATTTCTTCGCTATATTCCAAAAGGAAGCATAACATAGGAACGAAGGAAATACATATCGTAGACAGAGACATGTGTGCATGCACACATTAGTCACTTTTACATTTATCAATAAGTCTGTAGCCTACCATGTGGTTAATTTGGACCTGTATAATGTTCGATCAATGTAATCAATAGGAAAGTGTTGGATAAAGTGCATTGAAAAATATGTTGTTGCTGTGTAAAACAATTGTTTTTTTCCTTAAGCTACGGACTTATCGATGTACGTACGTATACACAGATCCGTATAAACATATCGATATAATATAAAAGAGTGCTTCCTCACACAAGCACATGCATAGATAGAAAACAAGATTATAGTAAAACAGCTGATGAACCACACGATAATGAATAAAATTACAAATAAAAATATCACTAAATCACACCCTGAAATTAGTTGAAAAATTTCCATGGGGTTACACGTTGAAATAACACTGATCTGATAAAAAATGAATTGGCACGTAGTCCGTTGCAAGTCCATGCACTGCTAAATCACAGAAGTGAAATTTAAAAAAAATATTCATGCAAATAAAACACAACCGAATGGATGTTATAGGCTACTCAAGATGCAGGATCCTCTCATCTTGTTAAAAAAAATACATTTAAAATCATAAACACTGAATTCATTAAAGACCCTTTGCAGCCACTGCAGTCAAATAGTTATTTCGGAAAGTATGTTATTTTGAAAAGGAAATTCAAGCTGGGCTCAAAAATAATATTTACCACGACTGATTTTTCGTTTTGGTTGCTTTTCAAAATAGATAAATAAATGAATAAAAAATAACATTCAATATATATGCCTAAAATGACGTCTTGTTATCTATCAATTTTATCATAATAATCTTTATGTTATAAATGTGAAGAAAGATCGTAGAAAATGGGGGTTGTTTGCACTTGCAAACCGGTGAACCATGAGGAATTAACTCATGAAAATTATGCCCATATGAATGAATATGAAGATGTCTCCAGAGATCAGTTGAAATTTTAAACGATACTACACACTATTATTATGCGAAACAATGTTAAAACTTGACTGCATAAGATTCGTTTTATGTCCCTTTAACTTTTAACCATTGTCGAAATCGACTACGTTTACACAAATGGACAAATTATTTTAGAGTCTGTAAAGAGCAGCAGACAGTAAAAGGTCTTCCAGTACAATGTAGGGAAGGTGATCTGGAACAGTTCCACACCTTGCTCACTCGATGTTAAAAACGACGTACAAATAAAAAGAATTTAAACAATGAGAGAAAATTAGACAATATTATCCGTCGTAACCATGATATTTGATAAATATAAACGTATTGATAAATAGACTTATAGAAAATAACCGTCTGCTACCTCATAAAATACATGTTGAAGGACGAACCCCAGCATTCCTGGTTTCAATGCAATCAGCAAAGCATTTTTATTAAATGTCACATTCAAGGAATACGTCAGAAAATATTTCGTGAATTACTTGAGCAACGCTTGGGGTATACAGTTGTCTGTGTTGAACCGAATCAAATTCCATGTCTTTCCAGAAGAATTTTAATCAGCCATTTACAAAGAACAGTTCGACTGCACTTTTACTTGATTAAATTTAACCACAAAAGATATAAGTTGTTTAGTATAATGTTTAGTACAAGGGACAATGTTTAAGGTTGGTATTTAAAGTCTATTATGGAACAAATGAAAGTATTAATCTTGTCATTATTGTGATGATAGTTTCACCATTGAAAATATAGCTTATGCCGCCCATGTGTTTTGAATTTAATGTGGAAAAGGTAATAATCACTATTTTTGTTCTGGGACTTGGACTCTTCGTTTTTAAACTTCACAAACGATTCCGGGCATGTGTAGTAACCCCCAGAGTGAACATAAATCGGGACTGATAAGATCATGGCTTGACGAGGACGTTTATATGTCCGCCAAAATACACAGAGATAGCGACACGCATGCCTTATATTCAAAGCCAATATGTCGGAACGACTTTCACTCACCTATATACCAATGTAGCCACGACACCCATCCCTAAATGATGTTGATTAATTACAGATTACCATGAAATTGTTTTCTGATAGAGTAAGATTCTCAAGGGGTAGTCGGAGTTGGATATGCAAATGAGAGGTGACGTCAGAGCACTTCGCACTCCGTCCGTCACGCCATTAAAAGTCGGTTTGGGCCCACCTTCTTAATTAACAATCCATTTGGGGAAGGAAAGTGTTGGATGAGATAGCGGATGGCTTGTCAACCGGTCTGGGTGACAGCAGAGGAATGTTTCGAGTGGGTGCCTGGTGAGGATGGGTGATATGAAAGCACACGGACTGACCATGGCCCAAAGGCACATATTTCCACTTTGCATATTTTGACAGGTATTTTCTTGAGGCTGGATTTTTCGCCCTCTTTCCTTTTTGTTGTCTTTTGATTACTTATATGACAAATAATACATCGCGACTCGTAGCCTAACTGTTAGCAATGTAGAAACTGTCGATCAAGACTGTCACCAAAATTGTCAATTAAGATATCAACCTAGGTTTCGTCAGTTTTCAAGTTTGGCTGGCTGGCTATATATGTATGGCAAATGGAGCTACATTGATACAGGAAGCATTCGTTGTTGATTGATGGCACTGTAGCCACGTCAGACGAAATGCCTGATTGAAGTAACCAAGATGGTTATGCTACTTTGTAATTCATTATCAGCTAATCAAGAACATCTGTAGACGAAAAATATCATTAACCATTGATTAATCTAACCATGAGCTCGCTGTGAACTCATAAGCTCTTTCGTCGCATCATCAAGGTGTAATGGTTAACAAACTGGTTTTGCAGAGCTCACTTTTCATTTTAATTGCAATATTGCCCTTGAAATGACCATGAATACATTTATCCATGTGCAATGTAAAATCACCGTATCATTGAAGTCTGGTAAGAGTGTTATGTGAGAGTGGTTTGACTAATTTTCATTCATTAGATAAGTGCTCATCCACCCATTTTGCGTCAAATATCGTGACATGCCAATGACGCGATATCTTTTCTGGTATGTCACGTTATTTGACAGCAAACAGGTGGATGAGCACTTGGTCAATGGGCGGATGAGAACAATAAAATCACAATCCCATAACTACCTTATTCGACCAGGCAGTTGTAGGGAAAAGAAAGTGATATCGTTTACAGTTAATCATGGCAGGAACCAAAAAAATGACATGGAGAGAGAAAGAGGGGGAGAAAGATGTGTGGCTATGTCTATGAGTATGCAAATTACATTGTTAGTAAATAATTGTGTGAGTTCATGCATATATATATATATATATATATATATATATATATATATATATATATATATATATATATATAGTCGAGAACGTCAGGTAAAGATTGGACATTTCTTACATTTCTGTGACCAAAAAACTAAGCAATTAATCTGCAGATAAGAAAAACTAAATTAAAAGTTTACTCGACAAAATTTGTCCGTCGTTTTTAACGAAATATGCTTGAGAGAAAATTATATATATATATATATATATATATATATATATATATATATATATATATATATATATATACATAAATACATACATACATACATACACACACATATATATATATATATATATATAATATATTTATATATATATATTTATATGTATGTATGTATATGTGTGTGTGTGTGTGTGTGTGACTGCGCGCGCATGCGCTTTATCAATGTACACACAAGACGGATGTTCAGGGATTGGTATGTTTTATGGTTTTTTAACCGTGCCTGTGTGTGCACCGATGCGTATTTGTGTCTATACGTCTGCGATAAGGAGTTATACGTTGTAGGTGACCTCAGGTCCATCGCAAATATTTCTAATTGTTACTCATGGAAATAGTTTCAAACTGGCGGCCACCTTGTGGACACATTGCCATATTTGGTTGATGGTTGCCATAAGTCCCGCCCCGAATGAAAGTGAGGCAGTTTCAAGATTAAAGACAACAGAAGTTATTTGACACTTGCCATTTGAAGGAGAATAGGGGAGAAATGGAGAGAGAAGGTGAGCTGAGGGTTGACCATCAAGGCAGAGAGTGGAATCCCTACGAAGAAAACAAAAATCGCAGGATTTTCATAGTCCAATAATTCCTACTATAATTAAGTTCAGTTTTGGCTAATTTGGTTTCCTTTTAAAGATAAACGATGTGCATATTTCCGGATAGTCTTAATAGTGGTATCAAACGTCTGTGCGCTTGACTATTCATGGTCAAACTGCAGACAATCAATTTTCGATAACTGCATGAAATCATCGAAGACTCTTGTTAATTAATCAAATACTGATTTTTTGAAATGATAATTTTTGGTGTTAACTTCATCTTCGATAAGTTTAATTCTCCGTCTCTCTAAAATATTTTTTTCTGAAAAAATGCTGTTTTGAATAGAGTACACACTTTTGGTAAGCAATATATATATATATATATATATATATATATATATATATATATAGTAGAATGTGGATTCGCTACACAAACTAGCTCATGTTTCTGCCTTCTTTGGGCCTCATCAGGAGAATGATTGTCTATGTTTTTTTGGGTCTATTTATTGAGAATTTGGTGAGAATATTGTGAGTGTGGTAGTGAGTGGTATGGGGATATTCATTTTGTCAAAGGGGTTTAAACTCCATATAGGGGTCAATCCTGCAAGGATGCTTAGTAGTGGTCTGGGAGTAGTTTCTATCTTGACCTAGGTATCTTGGCATTGGGTTTTATTGCCCCTGTTGATATCCTCTGTAGCTCTAATTGGATAGCATTAATCTTAATGTTTAATTTATAATGTGTTTGGGCATGTTTGAAGGTAATAGATGGTGATGGGAAGTTTTTGGGATGATGGACATGGGGGCGAAAAGTCTTCTTTACTTTACGATATACTGGTGTTGTTTCATGTTGATTAAAAGAAATTTAGAGCAATGCCTGCACTGTATAATGGTTTCATTTTTTCTATTCAGTAGATGTTCCTTTTTTTGACACTTTACACCAAAACTTAATTCTTTCCTTTAGTCCTGTGTCGTCCATGGACAACAGGGGTACATTACACAAAGACTTGAGTACTCTTAGGCAGGACTCGAAGGATTAAGGAAATGCATAATATATCTATCTACTACATCGTGGGAGGTGATTGTGAGCCTTGAATTAAAAGTCATGGGCCAAGGTCAGAATTTTCACTAATTCCTTATATTGTGGAGTAGATAAAAGGAAGATCGTGCACATTATGAACCAAGTGTGAAATTTGATGTTTTTATACTCCAGATGGTTTTCTAAGTCTTATGACTTGGACTGTAAAAAGGACACTCCAAAACTGAACTGACTTAGAAAAATCTCAACGAAGTTCACATCTATCCAGGAGGAAGAGAGGGCCATGGTCTTCCATAAGGTAGTTGGGGAAATCATTGAATCGTGTGAGAATGCGTTGACATGAATCTTGGGTGAGGGTTCCCTGTGATACCCTTTTCAACGGGATGTGAACCGCTTGTAAGAAGATCTTCAGAATTTTGTTCTAATCATGGAAGAAAACTTTTCCATGCTATACTCAAAAATGCTTCATAGAGCAATTTGTGGAGCCTGACTGTTCAATAATACCTGTGAGCACAAATAACCCCTGAGAATGAGTCATCAGCTATCACTCCTGCATCAACACAAAAATCTGGAATGAAAGTCTTGGAAAATGGCTGGTAGATTCTAGTCTAAAAGACCAGATTCTTCAAACTGCTGTCGAATTGTTTCCATGAAAATACAGATGGTATAAAAAAAAATTCAAATGATAATGCTCTTGAATGGCTCTGAATGTTTCCAGATAATTTTAGCTTTTACATAGAATGTCTGGTAATAAATTAGGACGATTTTGTTGAGCGGCACACACTTCATAATGCATATTGAATGGTGAAGTACCTCATTTAGAGCTGCGTATCGGAAGCTTTCTAGCCAATATTTCTATTGTGTTGTTGCAGGCAAGGATGTTGAACCCAGTCCAGCTAAAAAAAACCTTTTTGTTGAAAAGACGAACCATCAGCCACGTGTGGTTTCCGTCCATTGTATTCTATAGAAATGCAGCATGATCAGTATCAAATGTGTGTACAACTGGAGGATTGTAAATGAGAATAACCATCTCTAGTGCTTCTTTTGTTTGGGGAATGCAAGGCAAAGCTTTAGTTTCAGCTATAGACTTTGCTTAAGCAGCTATTCCACTCCGATTTACCTATATATTGTACTCTGTGTGATGTCACTTCACTGCGAGGTGTTTCCTCTAGTCAGCCTATATTGTCCCATGCTAATGTTGTGAACAATCGAGGCTTGATGTTTTTGTTTTTGAGACGGCATCTCCACTTGCTTCCTTCTGAAGACAAACGGCTGTGTAGATTTCTTCTATCTGAGAATATGACACATCATGGCCAAGTCTGTTTAGTATATGTATGCCAGCAAAAGGCAATTCGATTTGTTTGGTAGACTTGACTTTTCTATAGGTAACAGTATAAACTAGATCTTGGCTGAATGTAGCTGTTAGCCTTTGCATCCTCTTGGATGGGCTCTTACTAACAATGGATTACCAATTAGGAGAGTCTGGAGAAACTCCACAAGAGATCTAGGAGCACTTCATTTTTCACGATCTGACGCATATAGTGGCCATGGGTATTATCTTGGTTCCCAATATCATCTCTGATCTCTTGTACCATTTATTATAGGATATCTTTGTCACTGCTCAATTTGTATACCTTCACTTAATTTTTGTGTCCCTAGTGTTTGGTATCATATAAAAAGTTTCCCAAAGTCAGCTTCAAACTTGCAACGTAAGCTTTTCTTTGAAGAAGGTGTCACTCGTGTTATAACACTTGCAGACATTCAACAGTATAGTGGTTAGGTCTGTGAATGGTATCACTGTGGGAGGTTCGTTCAGTTATTTTCAATGCAGGCGAAAACTTCATGAAGTGCAATTCTTTCTGTCGCTTCATAAGGAGATTATGCTTGGTCTATGGTGATTCTACCAATGTCTTTGTCTCTATCTAAATCAATCGTGAACACCCTGTAGCAGAATCTGCCATTAATTCACAACTGGCTGTGATTAGCAGCTTGTTATCGCCTCTCCTGACGGCAACTCTCCTGACTGCCTCATCAGCTCTCAAATCTGTACATCTTGTCAGGCTCTCTTTTATCCTTTGACATTTCAAATACTTTTTGCATTTCTCACAAAATAAACATTACACCTCATACCCCCTTGATGAGTCAGAAATTTGAGTAGCGAATTTTCTTGAATTTTTGTCAATCTCTGGGTAGATGTTGGTCTTTTTGGTGTTATTCTCTTACATGATCTTCTCTTTATGTATGCATAAGTTAAATCCTAACTAGAGAAATTCTTTGATACGTAAACTCAACACACGATTCTATGAAAAATCCACTTACTCCATGGCCTCCCTAGATGCCTGCATATATATAGATAACAATACCCCCCCCCCAAGAAACCCTCTATGTTAAACCTACAGACACTACAGCTATCTTCACTTTAAATAGGGCCACCCGAAACTCCAGAAAAACTACGATTTTCACAAGCACTAAGATTCAGGGGATTTTGCTATGCAGATAGTGAATTCAACAAACATAACTATAACATGCTACATCACTTCACTAATATACAATTTATAATCACTCTCCACAACACACTCTGACCTCTGTCATATATAATCAATAAAAGACAGAATATACTTACGATTAAAACAGAATTCAAAGAAACGTTCCAAGAACCATGAATCATTGGCTACCGCAGACCCCCAAAATTAAAGATATGACAAGCTGTAACACCTTAATAAATGATTCCATCCCTAAAATCGTCAAATTCTATTCTAGTCTAGTTTTGTCTTTCCTTCAACCACCTTAAACATCCTAACACCTGAACCAGCTCTACCCCTGACAAGACTTTTCCCACCTACCATAATTCCATCTGCAGAAGTGAAAATGTTATCTACCATTTAGAATGTACTAAATGCAAACTGTAATATATGGGTAAATCGGAGTGGAAATTCAACATTGGACTTTAGGCAAATAATCATATCGCCCAATCATACCAACCAATTACCAGTCGAACAACGATTCCGTATCTCCAGTCGCAATTTTGGTACAGATATGCACCATAACACCCTTACATTATAACACATCTAAATATACATCTACTCTTATTTTCCACAATAGCCTTACTTATACAATCTGGTCATCTGCCTTCATATAATTGTTACAAACTTTTCTCACTCTATCCATACCTAACTCTTCTTCTATGTATATCAAACATTGGGAACGTCACACACAGTTACCTAGACTTCTACCGAGTGACACTTATGTATGGTTCATTTTACTTGTACTACTCAAATCTATCCGACTTTTCAGAATATATACAATGGTCATTAGGATAACAGAACATTCATTTTCCAATTGATACTCAGTCATTAATCACAAGAGATGGCCTCGACCCCTTAGCCCACCACTGGAATTCTCCCAAATGATTTTTAATACTTCATCCCTATTATTACCCAACCCCTCCGATTACACACAAATACATCTAAAGTTCTGCCCCATTACTGATATTTATCCATGAAAGTTTTTTTTATGCATATATGCACCTATCAACAATTCAATTCATATATGCAAGGATCCTCTATGACTTCACTAAGTACCTAAATAGCTAGACACTGGACTACGACCCAGATTCCCAGTGACCATGACAACCGATTCTCAAGAATGCCAACCCACTTTGACCATTGCAACCAATGAAATACCCATAACTACTGCTACCACTTCCAACAAAAGATCCAACCCAACCAGCATTGATTCTTTCACGTGCAGAAGACAGTCCAGTTAACACCTATGACCTTATATAGATTTTTATTTTCGCTTTCGAAGCAAAACATTTGATGATAAATTTTATTTCTGTGGTAACCAAACCTTTTAACCACTAAAAGGTACACACATGCTGTTAAAGATAGGATCCCTTCTTTAAACATGTATAATATACGAATTAATTAGTCATTTAATTAATTAACAAATAATAATTTTACTCTAGGTAATTTCATTCCTAATATATTTAAGTTCTACTCTAAATCAACTTAAAACTTGATGTTGAATGTATCAAACACTTTATGAAATAAACCCATCGTACATCTGATATTGTATCATATCAGGTTATATTCCTGATTAGTATTGTACATATATATATATATATATATATATATATATATATATATATATATATATATATATATATATATATACTTTTCAAAAGTTTGCTCTACGCCATGTAACGCATAAAATAGCATCTACTGGGATTTATAGCGAGTTCTTACAGACGCAGTGTGCACCCTCTTCACCTCTTCAACAACCCAGTCTCCTGTACCTCCCACCATCTCAACCTCCGATGATCCAGCCTAACATTCCTTCACCAACATTTTGGGATCAGGGGACATTCAAAAACAAATTTCCATTTAAATTAATGGTAATTTTTTCTTTGCTTCACACCATTTTGGCTCACGATCCATTTGGATCCGAAAAAAGGTGTCCTATTGAAAAACACTATTTTCAGGATGCAGTGGAAACTTCTACTCGCCTCTTTATTCTTTTGCCAACATTTGGTTCCTACCCACTGGTCAGTGTCGTTTATAACATCTACACCAAAACCAATAGTTAAAAAGTTGTTTTTATTCCGCATTTGTAAATCCTTGAAATTCTCTGATTATTCGCCCACGTCGCTTTGACACTGCTACTCCTTCCAAAAACATGGCTGCTCAAGTGTCGGCTATCCCCATTTCACATGGGTTGCGAAAGAGGAACTGAACAATTCACTTGTTTACAGGAAGTCCAACTCAGATGCCAGGCATAAAATAACTGAGATATTTCGGAATACGGAAGAAACAGAATTATTCGGATACAAGCAGTTCATAACTGATATTTACCCAACAAGGCTAAATAGCGGTAAGAAGATTGTGTTGCACCAGTGAGAAACGTCGGCTTGCCTTGAAATTTTAAACAGTCACCCATAGCATTAGTGGCAAATATGCAACTATCTTAGTCTCGAAGCAGGCCTTAGGTACGTATTAGGCTTTGCTTGGTCGGTAACGAGGCCCAGTAATGGCAAATGATCACAGGAAGATTGTGTTGTGCTAGTCTCCTGCTATGAAAATCCGTGATTTAATTCCTGGCATTTATTTAGGCTTGGACACCAACTAATGATGCCGATAAAGAATACAAAATTATGTAAACCACCAAGCAGGCCATGAAATATTTACGAAATTTTGTTTGGTCTTGCCCAAGGCTACAAGTAATGGTCACCTTGTGAGAATCGATATTGCTGCAGTAATAATAGGTAGCTAGACTATCACGTTCAGTATTGCTCCACGGTTAGAGGTCTATTTACAAAACTGCTATTCATCCAAACCTGACTGGTATAACGCAGGGAACCTTGAACACAAAGGTGTGATGCTGGGACTTCCTCTAATATTTTCTTGAGATTTCGCAATAATTATAATAAGGTCTTTTACAGAGCATAATGGCTAACAATCTTGTCTAGCAGGCTGGAATTGCTAGTTATATGAGTTCAAATCTCTTTAAATGATCAACAAAGCGATGCCAATTTACTAAGCTTAGTTTGGACTTGGATTTGGCTGCAAGTGTGGAATACCCGTTGAGGATCGAACTCACTACACTGAAATAATGATTGCTTGTTTGGTAGTCTTGCTCCTCATCGAAGCACCGAAGAATTCGCTGGGTCATAACCATGATCTGGTAAATCATCAACTGTGAACATTCCTCCTACTGTGCTCAATATGGTAAAATTGGGTCAATCGGAAAGTTGTTTTTCTTCAATCCCAGGAAAAACCAGAAAAGACTATGGAAAAAAGTGTTTACTATTTTGTAAAGTTTGTCTAGTATGCAAATTGTCATCGGATAACTGACGATTGTAGCCTTGTACCAGACCTAGCTAACACTTAATATTTATACAGGGTCCTTGACGCAATTGCTGGAAAGTTTGTTTTGTGGGTCGATTCGCAGGTGAAGTGAATTCAGTTTTCATTGGATAACCAACTAAAGTGGCCTTGTATCAGACTAAGCTAAAACACAACTAGTCTAACTTTAGCGTACATAACATGGTGTGATAGTTGACAAGATGGTCTGACAGGCCAATTCTCTCTGGAATTGAGTCCTGTCTTCATCGGCTGTTCCCCAATGTTAATACAGGACGTCTATGTACCGTTTTAACATTTTTGTTGAAAGATTCATTTTTTTCTTCTTCTCTCCAGACTTTATGATTTATCTCCATTTTGAAAATTTCAATTAAAATGAATAATTTGTAAAAAACCAAAAAACCAAAAAAAACAACAGAAATACTTTTTAATTCTTAAATCATTTCCGTACGTTAGGGACACTTTGTATTTGCTAAGATTTTTTACACTCACTCATTTCTGTTTGTCCATGTCTATTTATCTATATTTGCTCATATCTATCAGTCTATCTGTCTGTTCATCGATTTATCTATGTATCAGAATGTTCATTTCGATCGAGGGATGCTTTCACCAGACTCTTGAATAGAATTTTTGAGCTGATAAACTAATGTTTCATTAATATGAGACTACCATTTGTCAGAACATCTTTATATGAGCACTAACCCCGTAAGTATATGTTTATCTATCTTTCTGCTATTATCTTTATTTATCAATCTATTTGGGTCTCTCCTGTTTGTCTTGCATTGTTCGATTGTCTAAATACACACTAAACTGAACATCTGTCCATTCACTCACATGCTGTCAAACAAGTGGAAACAAAGAAAAGGTCGATGCAGTTGCATAGACACAGAAACCCAAACGCCTTCAAGTTTTCACACACATCATTGTACTACTTCTCTCTCTCTCTCTCTCTCTCTCTCACACACACACACACACCAAATGGCTACTACAATACCTGAACATAAGAATACATATTCATTTGTTCGTACTGTTAAGCTATTCAATTGGTTTTCCTCGTTCATACCAGTATGTATGAGTGAGAAGTGTCACACTGTCTCTGCATGGTTGTCTGTTTGTCTGTCACGCTATAGAAACCACCACAGCCTAACCAAATTCTCAATTGACCTAGATGAAAAATTTGAATTTTGCATTCAAAGGTTTTAAATTAACTTCATTCAAAAAGAATGGTTTTGATCGTTTTGCGAAAGCTGTTAAGTCGGTGTGCATCTCAAAATGTCAAAATAGTCTTTTTTCTATTACATTTTACATAGTCGAACTATTTTTCTCGTTTACATGTTGGTTTATTCACAAGGTTTCGGCCGTGTACCTTCCGGTTCTGGTCTAGTTCTAAAATGTTGGATCACCTCTCAGAGGGCATACACGTACTGGACTTGACACGCACAAAAAATGTGTCCAGTTTAATACGAGCATGCACACTGGGAAGTGATTCCATGCTCTAGAACCGAAAAACACCTGGCAAAGGCCGGAGGGTACACAGTCAAAATGTTGTTAAAAGAATGAATTTATTGACGATGAAAATAGTTCGATTAAAACATGCACAAAGATTGAATCATCCTGTCAGGCAAAATTCAGACATGGAAAGCTTTTTTCTGTTTAATGATTCTTGTACTGAAGATAGAAGTAAATCAGTAG
Organism: Thysanoteuthis rhombus; assembly: GCA_963457665.1. NCBI lineage: Eukaryota > Metazoa > Mollusca > Cephalopoda > Oegopsida > Thysanoteuthidae > Thysanoteuthis > Thysanoteuthis major. Next base: position 52,707,436 of record OY735212.1, on the reverse strand, counting down.
CGTTTTAGATACACTGTGCTTTTCTATTTGAAGAAGGATAAAATTGCGATTCAAGTCCCAAAAAGATCAGTGTAATTCATTGAGATGGTACTGTGAATGGTCGAACGTATCAAATTTGGTTTGCCAATCTTCCTTGCTGGAGATTTCCGCACTGAACAATGCTCCATGGCCAGGTAAACTGGTTGACGTTGATTGCAATCGATTACTTGATATATATGACAAAAGAGATACCCAAACATACTCAAGTCAAACATTAGAGGTAATGCTCCAGCTTTGTTATAATAGTCGGTTTAGTGTGTTCCTTCCATGTCACAAAAAACAAACCACAGGGCCGTTTTTTAATATTCTGCTTTTGAGAGAGATTGTAACAGACGATAACAAATGGCTTCTTTCCAATTTACAAGGCAACATTGAAGGGCAAGCGAAACGAACCCCCATTAACCGTGCCAAGAACCAGTCTTCTTCTAATGAAGGTGATTCTGTGTATGTGGGGGGATTGGACAGGGGTCCTTTTCTTCAAGCTCCTTCTGGAGAATCAAACGTTTGACTCGAACAATTCATGCTAACAATTAGACCAATAGAAGGAATCAGTTAACGGAAAGCGTTCGGAATTAATCGACAGAATATGCTTGATATGCGATCGGAATATCACTAGTCTACATGTTTCATTAGTGACCAAGAGAAATTGTTGCAGCTTAGTTTTGAAATTTCCACTTGTCCGCCGTTTTCGCCAGATGTTGCAACAGAATTCACTTAGTGAGAAAAAAATCAATTTCCTGAAAGCGTGCAACAAGACGTCTGAAGGAGTTTTAGTTGAAGAAAATAAAGTTCTTAGAGGGTATATTGATGAAGTTTCTTAACTTTTTATGTTATGCAATATTTATCTGCTGGTAGGAGAAAGGAAATCACATCCTTTCGTCTTTCGTCCAAAATGTTACTCCTCATCTTACCTCATTGTAAGATGAAAGAGATGCACTATTTTCGTATTTCGCATAAAACTGCTATTTATCGACTTCCGACTTTCTGTCGCCGCTGTGGTTACTCATCTAAATGCGTTGCTCCTTGATTGGTCTAACCTTTGGTAGTCCAGGGACTAATGAAAGCGCTACACAATCCGTAATCCTGGGTTGTTTTTTTTTTATAATGGTCTATAAATAGAATCCTACTTTTGCCCCTTTCCGTCCGAACTTCCCATCATACACTAGGTTCACTCTGTGGAAATTCTGACGTGTCAGACAGTATCAGACACTCGACTCATACATGCGTATACAGTGTATATGCAAGTATCCAAACTTCCAAACAAACTTGAAACCTGTCCAATGCTCACATGTGCAGAGCTGTACATAACTCTAATGAAAGATCCCGGAAAAAAGAGACTGACCGAGTTTCTGCATTGATCTTCTATATACGCTATTTTGAAATTCCACCGTCCCACTTCGATCAAATATTGGGAATGGCGGCTCGAGTATGTTAACAGTAAGGAACTATTTATAAATCCAGCAATCAATCCATAGATTTAATGCCTGTAGGAAGGTAAACGCAAAATAAAAGTAAGTTCTGGTATTTCAAACCCAATTCTGTTTTTCCCATTCCTGAAATGTATCTGATAATAAATCACTGGGGTTATTTTGTGATGCCCATGGCATCGCAGCATAAAGGAAAAGATAAAACGCTTTTGAAGACATATTATTATGAATAGCTGCTATTTGTATAACTTGTGAAAGCATTGGTCGTCCAAAGCCATTTTCCATGGTTGGGGGGAGGGGCAAAAGCAAGTATTATATTCGAAAATATCTCAGAACCAATCATGTTACATGAGAGGCGTTCAACTGGCCATCTGTAGTGTAAGCATGTATGACCCACTGTAAAATCCAAATGTCAGATGGTTGACTGTTGACGGAAGCGCATGAACTGACCCCAGCCTGACACAGTCGTGAGCACCAACGGACAATGATACAGTCATTTTATACGGGAACGTCAAGTTAGGCTTACATAAATCAATTGTATTGCACCATTATCATTTATCAACTATACAGTTCTAACTTTCAAACCCCTCGTGAATACATTGCCAATGTTTTTACAATGATAAAAAAAATAGTGAAAATCAGGGAAAAGTGATTGTTTCTGGTCATTATGTACATGTTTGTATGTGCGAGTGCAAGAGAGAGAGAGAGAGAGAGAGAGAGAGAGAGAGAGAGTAACTCATTGATAGTACACTGAGTTCGCCCCTCACTGCCTGATTATCATAACTCAGTGCAGTTACGAAAATTTCTATATTTTAAAAATAACGTCTACCAAAGAACATGCGGATCCGACAGTCAAAAATAAGACAATACCAACCAAGTTTGAAAAAAAAAAAATTCACGCCATGATTCACTTGACTAAGCTTAGTAAATATTAGAAAACCGTCAACCAAAACATAGGTTACTTTAGTTTTCAAGTCAGTCTTGACTGGCTGGCTACGTATGTGTGTAAGTGTGTATGTGTCACGTGTACAGGCTGCAACAATGGAGCTAGAGGGCAGATAATTTTAACCTTTACTCATTATGTCAAGAAAAAAACCTACTTCGTTTTTTTTCTAGTTGAAAATTTTTTTTTGGTGGGGGGAGCAAATTGATCCCTCAATTTGTGTCCGGTATCATTCGTGCTTGCTTGTTTTTGTTATTTTTTTTTTTTTGGGAAATTCAGACTTTTAGTGATCACTAAATTAAAAGTGAGAGGAAAGAAGTAATCTATTCATTGATCACCTCTTTTTCCAATTTTTAATTGATCACCTCAGCAGGGTATGCTGCCAAATGACGTTGGTCACGTAACAGCTTTTGTTAAATGACTAACTAGACCTGTCTATGTTCAAGTTGAAGAACAACGCCTGCTGTAGAGCGATAGCTAAAAGTTTTGTCTCGCTGGCCACAGGCTAAACTAGGATTACGAAATATCTACAGAGAGAGGTGGGTAGAGAGTGGCAGAGAGATGTTTGCTAATACCTAGACCGGTTTAGTTGCCGATAACTACCCGACTGCTATGTATTCGTTCCTATGTCTACCCTATCGCCACCCTGAGCGCCTGCCGGGAAGAGGCTAACCTGACACGAACAACAAAATGTCATCGACGTTTGAAGAGAGCACTTACACAACAATAACTGCCCGCATACCCTTTATAGCATTCAGAAATCCTCCATGTCGTCAGGTAGAAATAGTGCATCGATGGCTCAGTAGCAGAGCGTAGGGCAAAGGCCAAATAGGTTCATACAGGTGGCGAGCAGGTGATACTTGTGAACAGAGCACTAAGTACAGGAAAAGTTCTCTTTCAAAACCAACGCTAGGTTACGTGTTGATCTAATATTCTCACATCAACTAATGTGAATAATCGATCGTATTTGTTTGCTGAGAAACAGATAGAGTAGGCGTAACGGTTATCGTCATGGAAAATGAGATCAGCAAAATAGGTTCGAATTTCAGCAGAGGCTGCCTATATAATTGTATGTGTGTTTGTGTGTGTGTGTGCGTGCAACGAGATAACTCGACAACTGGCCTTTGTTCGAAGTTAATATTTGCACACCAGGCATTGCAATGTCGAGTTAGTTTGAGTCAACGGTTCTCAAAATATCTTATAGAAGTCTACAAGATACTTTGAATTATCTAAATTTAGATATAAATAATCTAAATTTGGATATGAATTATCTAAATTGGTAACACCGTAAATAAATATTTCGGTTACTTCTTTTAATTTCCTACAACGGATGGAAAATTATTTCACATGACAATTATGACAAGGCTGCTCTACACAATGATGTTCGACCCCTTCCAAACATGTGCCTATGAAATGGGTATGACCCTGGTAGCAATAATGCTGCTGAGAAAGAAATGCATCCCCATTCCTGTACTCAGTGCCAGCGCCACATATCTTGACAAAATCAGGTTTTTGCCTCTGACATTCAACGATCATTGACGGGGAAAAGAGTGGGCGTATGACTAAAAACTTGGGCAAATCACTCTTCCGGGCAGTAATAACTATTCAAAGTTGTCACACCCTTTGTGAACCTTGACAAAGGCCAGTTAATATACTTGTAGCATTTTAACTTGTAGAAAATAACGAATAAGTTTGTATACTTCCTCCATAACAGCCCGTGTTGGATCACTTACTCTTGTCATTTCGCTCGGGATGTGAGCTCGAGCCCAACGGATGTCCCAGTGTAAGTTTATGCTAAAGCAATCTCACTAGTTTTTTAATGAATTGTTTTGTTCAGTGATCCTACAAGAGGTGAGAGAAATAACCTATACATTGATCAGCACTTTTCCCAATTTTTCAATTGCTCCTCCTCAACACGGTATGCTGCCAAAAGACGTAGGTCACATGATGGTTTCTATTGGGTGATTGATCTGATCTGTTTTTATACTTGATGCTTTGGCAACCCATGATATCATGCTGTTATGAAAATTATTTGAGTTTGGCACAAGGCTTCACTAGAAGAGCACCCAATTACTCAGTACACAACGCCAAAGTTGTGTTCTGTTCCAGCAGCAAAAACGGTTTAAATTAACTGAGAAGAATGACCACGTGTGCCGGTATATAAGACGCACATTCGAATTGAAAAAAAAAACAAAAAAAACTTTACAGAGTTCGTTTTTGTAAATTTGAATGAGCGTCTGTAATGGGGTGCAAGTGGTGCATCCCCTGGAAAAGAACCACTATTCATTCGATCTAATCGTTAACTCAACCCATTTTCAAGTATAAGGTAATATACGTAATCTACTCAAAAGGTTTTTCTCTGAAGAATAAACTTTCCAGAATTTGTAAATTATTTTTGTATTACTATACTAATAAACGATTCATTGTACCATGTTGGCGACCACAAGTTGAGGGTAGCAAATTATGAAAAGAAACTGGATTCCTCTCGGATCTTCACCAAATTTATCTTGGACTTTGATTATGATCTGCATTTATTTTTGTTGCTCTATGAGCATTCATCATACATAACGCAGATAAGCAAACATCGGATATTGTGGATCTTATGGAAATGAAGAGTAAGCTTTTGCCGAATATATCCTTTTGTCCCCCACCCCCAGAAATAGGTACTTTTGTACCCCTCTTGAAAATTGGCAGTGGGAGCTCATGTCTACAAATATTATAATGCGCTGGTATTACGTCATGAGGAACATTATTGAAATTGGAAATGGACAGTTGTGGGGCTTGGGTGTGTTACACTGAGCGGTGGTTCTCCAAACACCCTTATTCCACAAAGACTAGAGTTTCCCTCACCCCTCCACAAATTGTCAGCCATACATGATTTTAAAGTGTCGCCGTAGATTACAGCTTTTCGGTGTCACCCAAGTCTTATTTTTAATTGGTAGTTGGTCTCGCCCTTGTAAAACAACAAGTCTAACAAAATTCTGACTAGAACAAACAGACATACATTCACAAAAGCATAATAGACTACTTATAATATACAAGACTATATGAATTATCTTTATATGTTATACTACGTAGGTTAGATTTCAGGAAATTCTCACGAGTTTCGTTTTGTCTTTCGAAGTAGCATTTCTTTCGTGAAAGATTGCTTAACGAGTAATGGCATAAGCCACGAACACACCCCAAACATATTTCGTTCTGGCTGGACACTACAGGAAGCAGTTGGGGGCGTCCACACATCTTTCAGGAATTAAAGCTGTGACTGCAAGATACCCTTGTCGCTATCTTCCTATATACGCAGATAAATCTCATGGATTTCCGAATTTGTCGATTCTTCATTAGAAATCGAAACCATCAACCAAGACTGTAACCAAAACTATAAACATAGGTTTCTTCAGTTTTAAATCTTGTCTGTATGTATAGCGCGTATAGGCCGCACCAGAGAGTTGAAAAAAAAGTTTGGGGGGGTTAATTTGCCATGTAAGTTTATGCTAATTTTGTCCCTAGCTTGCGTCCGGCGGCATTCACGTCTTTTTTTGATTTGTGATGAATGCCGAACAAAATGCGAGAGAAGTGACTTATCACCACTTAATACGATTTTTTTGAATTTGAAAATGCCAAAATAGAGAGAGAGAGAGAGAGAGAGAGAGAGAGAGAGAGAGAGAGAGAGAGAGAGAGAAACAGACTGAGAGACAAACAGACGGACAGAAAAATTCTATTTTTTGTGCTTTCCGCTGGAAAACATCTTTCAAGTGATTCAGTGACTGATAAACAACTCGCCCATAACAACCTTACTGTCCAGTTAATAGTAACAGTGGAAAACCGTTACCCGTCACTATTGATCTAGACTTATTAAAATACATTTGGACATCCCTATAAGGCATATAATTGCAGATAACATCCATGTATTATAGAAGATGAATCGTAAAGGAAAACTTACGATTTTTGAAGCCTTTGTTATCAAAAAGAGGAATCGAACCCTGAATAAAATCTTTTTCCACCAAGGTCAGGGAGTTTTAAATGTATTTTATTATTGAAACCCCCTCCTAATGAGAATTCACCACTCATCACGTTATATCAACACACTAATGACCAAGTCAAATACACAGTGGTTAAAATAATTGTACAATTGTCAAAGATATTGAAAAAATCAAGTTGTTAAGCCGAAAGCGTTCGGTATGATTTTGCTTTTGGACAAATATGGATCCGAACATCCGTTCTTCTGAGCGGAAAAAAGAAAAAGATTCATGAAAAACTAACAAAATACTCCTCATTTGAAGTATTAAAATAAACTGAATGGAGAATCGCAGCATGTACATATGCTAATCATCATTAACCATGTTAGGGCACCTATTGTTGCTTGATGGTTGGCCAGATTGTCTTGGTGGACACCATTACTTCTTGTGGCTTTGGTCAAGACTAGTTTAGGCCTAGTAATTATATAATTAGTGAGTATGGATAATAAATGTTTGGATGACACGTCATGAATCGGTAGTTAGCAAACTGATGTAGTAGATCATTATTACTATTGTGGATTCGAACATAACAAGATGTCTCACATTAATGGCTTTGTGTCAGACTAACCTAAGCTAGGTACTTTTCCATGAGCAATAATTGATAAGCTAATGTGACAAACATTTACCACTGCAGTGGTTTCAATCCTCACAGCTTGCAGTGCACTCAGTAAATATTATCAAGCTATTTCTCTCAAAGCACATGCATGTATTTTATCCGATCAATGGCTGATAGGGAAAGTGTTGTCAGAGCAGGTCCAAGTACCATAATCCAACGATCATAGTCATAGGCGTATGGACCAGGCGTCCAGAGGGGCAAATCCCCTACCTTAATTCGAGATAAGGGTGTTGAATTTCGGGCGAATAAGTGTAATTCAAGCAAAGCTATGGAAAATTTCGGCAAATCAAGCCTTTTACCCCGGTTATATAAAGAGTTCTCATACATCCATGACTACAGATCCAGAACTGTTTTGGATCAGCTGTAGAATCAGATTGTTGGAAAATCATAGTAAATGAGGGTAAACCGTTTTGATTCTATTTTGATTGCATTTGAATAGAGGGCGGATTACAAAACTTGGAATAATTTATCAAAACCAAACATCGGTTGCCTACAAGCCAGTTTTTCAAGGTACTTTCAGATGCACACTTTGCAAAATGTATGCCTATATTTAGATACACACCCATCCACAACCCCATAAACACGCACATGATCCCACACACCCATATATATGCATGTATATATATATATGCATTTATATATATATACATACATATACATACATATATCTATATATATATATATGTGTAAACGTTCAACGATATGAATGTATTCAAACAGATTTGTGTATCTTATTTGTTAATACAATAAGATATGTGGCTGAAAATTATGTTGTCTTTCATATGAGAAACCCATAAGTCAACATGTATTGCGTGTTGTCCCACGAAGAAACAAAGAAGGCGCGGATGATAGAACGAATAAGGGTGAGTTATTGAATGGCCGCCGCTTCTGATTTGTGGAGTCATTTCGGTGTCCTGGTCAGGATGACCGTGGAGGGAGAAAGCTTTTTGCTTAGACTCGCCTCTTTTGTAAACACAATTTGTATCATTCATTCAGTCACAGTAATTAACGAAAAAGCCACCAGTGAAGCGAATCAGTCGGTTATTTTAAATGGTCAAAAGAAAGTCCGTTACATATGGATGAATTTATAAACGTTTGCCTATTCATCGCACATAGTCAGATTGTGAGATCGTCTATTTATCTTGGACAGATGGATAAATAGATAGCTAGATCATGGCCCAGTCTCTAGACTGAAAGAGATAAAGAAATTTGATGTACATTGCCCTCTCTATATGCAGTTTCAGTTAACCGCAATTGACAGAAACAACTTTATTTATTGCCGTTGCTGTAAAACATGTAACATAGAATTCCTGTTTTCAATTTTAAACATGATCATTTTGTATTGTTTTTCCTTCATTAATTCTTTTATTTCTTTTTATTTGTGCATTGTTTTTAACAGTAAGTGAGCAAGCGCCCAAAACCTTACTAATTACAATCGGGACCACGTTCCATACGGTGTGCAAAATACAATCACGATAACGTTTAAAATTGAAAACGGGAAGTTAATGTTATGTTTCATTGACGTGAGAAAAACAGACACTACACTTTCATCTCGAACTAAAGGATGCAAAAGGCACATTCTGACCTGGACATCACTGCTATGATAGTGCCGGAATGAATTTAATACTTAATTTTAGAATTTTAGACAACACCAATGAAATTAATTTCTGTTATATCCTACGTATATTCCAATAGGTTTATACTCTTGTATAATCCCTATGTGATATATATCCCAGATATTTACAACTGTTGATATCCTGCTATTTTGTTTGCCATACCTGTCTTGATTTGATCGCTTCTGAGCCGTCTGCAACAGGAAGCAGGAGATATTTTTGTGTTGGCTCTGTGTCATAAAAGTAAAAAGAAATCGCTTCCTAAATCAGCGGTGCTCCAATAATATTCTTCAACCCGTTCGAACACACAGACAGACATGGAAAATGTTAGTTTTACGTAAGCATTTATGAGCAGAATTCTTGCTTTGCACATGTCGAACGAAGAAAACTTGTTAATGTGTAAATGTATCGATGGGAAGATTATGACCAATGATATTATAATGCTGGAGCGGATGAAAAAGATACATCCGCTGGTAGTGACAAAGGTTCTTAGGCTTACTATGAGTGTAAAGAATAGTAACAAACACAAACACAAACTCACACATATATTTGCACACACACACACACACACACACACACACACACACACACACAGAAGTGTTTTGTTTTAAATCCCTGAAGCAGTTACATGGTAAACAACTGATGGTCCCAACAAGAAAAATCACACATAGATATGATATTAAATTCTGTGCAAAAACACTGAAAAAAATTCCATAAATTGCATTAATAGATTTTGGGAAATAATGAATGAAGATTTAGATGGGTGTTCCACGTCCTACGGATCCTCAGTCGGCAGGGCTTGTACTTGAATGGCCCCAAGGTTGGTGCAATGGAGTTTCAAGGTTGGGTGCATGCTGCATACTACACCCAACCGACTCAAGTGTTCAAAACGTCAAGGGTTTACATGTCATGGCCGACTGCATTAGAGTAGTGGGAGCAATATACATGATGTGTCCAGAAAGAAATCCCGAAAACCGGTTGCGCAATCTTGATGTATTTAGGTGAGTAAACAATGACGACATTACTGCACATCTAAGATCAGATAGAAAAAGTTTGGGATGGATCGATTGAAACAGATTCAGAGATTCTAAATTCAATTGTGATATAGAAATAGAAAGACTGATTCAAGTAAATTGGAGTCGATCGATTTTTTAAATAGTTGTGGATAATGACTATTGCACTGAATTCTTATCTATCTTATCAAAAAATCATCAATTAGCCCTTTCTCATTCACTTTTTTTTATTATTGTTTTCTGTCTATCTATCTATCTATCTATCTACACACACGCATATTTGTATATGCATATATGTATGTATGTGTATTCATAGGACTAGCGTATAAGGCTACTTTCAAGGTGAATGTGGGCTCATTCACCGCAAGAGGCTCATTTCTTTTAGTTTATTTACACGATATAAAGACGTTCAATTTGTACGAGTATAAGTTCCCAACTTGGATATTTTTATAATCATCATATATATATATATATATATATATATATATATATATATATAGAGAGAGAGAGAGAGAGAGAGACAGACAGACAGACAGACAGACAGACAGACAGACAGAGACAGAGATAGATAGATATTTGATATCCTTGCTGTTTTTTTCCTGTTTGGTTTTTTTCATAAACTTCCAATATTTCCCCTATTTCCTTCTCTGCTCCACGTGAGAAACTGCACATACAAGTATTATAGGTACATATATTTGCAAGAGACGTGCGCATGCGTAGTATGTTCGTCTGCGTCTCAATATTTCCGCCTCTCCATATGAATCGCCCCTGCTGCTAAACTACACAGACCCAGCGCTGCTTTTGCTGCTGTCGCTAACACAGTAAACGTTTATTAGTAACTCTTTCTGTTTCTTCATTTCTTCACACTAACTCCTTGCAGATGTATGATCATTTCACGATGATTCACGCATCACATGCATTATTCTGCAATATATATATATATATATATATATATATATATATATATATATATATATATATATAAAGACAGAAAAAGCCATACTTGTTGGTTATATTTCCGACGTTTATTCCTCAACCGGTTTAAACATTTTCGTTGTAGATATATATACATGAGCCCCAGGACATAAATAGGCCCAACCCATATAAGGATACATATAAATTTGACCCATTTTTTAGTCCTAATATTTGAGCCTTTTGTTTGTTTGTTTATTCCTGCATCTTCTCCGCTAAAACTATGAGGCCTATCGACATAATATTCTGCATGTCAACAGAGAAGAGGTCGACTTACAACAAAGGCTATGTGGTTCATTCGGAGTCACCAAAAGTTATTTCTTTGTCGTTCATAACCAATTTTTCAGAGTTGTGGGCCACAATTTTTACCTAACGATGCTGAAATTTAATATATGCGTACATATTCTCACGGAGAAGATTGCAATCTATGTGACATTGACTTCGCCTTTTTTTAATCTCTTCTTAATCTTTCTTTCACTCCCTATTTATTATCTTTTCTTTCTTTATCTTTTCCTCAGGCAAGAGTCCTCTTGTTCCTGGCAAGTTCTGTGTTCAAGCCCTGGACTAGGCAGAGTTGATGCATACTGGCCTAATGGAGGAGTACAGTGACATCAAAAGGATGTGACACTTGCAAATCAGAAATCTCTATCATTATCATCCTTTGCTTTTTTGTGTTCTACTATGTATTGCCACTACAGTTGTTACACCTATTGTCAACCCTGGAATTGATAATAGGTATAACAGCAGTAATTTTGTTTCTCCTGCTACTGGCCGAGGAGATAAAAGTTATGGCAGAGTGGTTTGTCTGAGTGGTTATGGATCCATTTTCATCTCCGTCATTTATCATAACGAGCCTGTAACGAGGGAATTTATCAAGGTAGCTGGCACTGAGATAAAACGTAGGGAGAAGTAGATTCGTGCCTTTACCAAGGGCATTTGTATAAAATGAATGTAAACAGTCTCAGTCAAAATTCAAACTCGGTACCCCAAATCTGTTTTTCTTGCTGCTAACTATTACGCTACCGTGCACCTAAACAAATGTTTGGCAACAGAAAACGAACGCGCATCACCTTTTCCCAAAATAACGTTTTACGCTGCGGTAAGAATGCCAAAAAAAAAAAGCGTTCGTGTTGACTGTATGCTATTCAGAAAAAAGGGTCCTATTTCAGTCAGTTAGGACTATTTAGCAATTTTTTGCGATTTTGGGAACTCTCATGCAGATGCAGACTCATTTCCGGCCATACATCTTTGACTGGCCCTGATTCGTTGATATTCCCACGAGGTCATGTACTCTACTGCCCGAGGTGCTTCCGGGGCAAAAAGGGCGATCTAGATTTTTCTACGCAAAAAAAACCTTCATAAAACACATATTATATAAAAACCACAATCCTGATTATCTCATTCTGAATTCTTTGCGGCAGGGTTGTTAAATGTCATTATTCTAATTTGAAGAGTTCGCAGAATTGAACAGAAGATCTATACATTTAATTTTTCTTTATAAGCGTGGAACTGATATTTTGTTGTTCAGGTTCTAAACAGCCGAAAAAGTTGCGAACAAGATGAACGATTAAGCTCAAGGCTCCTCAAAGTTTGCCAAGTGTGGCAAACACTTGAGGAAGGCTGGAGATCACGCCTACCAAAGCATAATAATTGAAACAGTACAAAGATATTACACTCATGCCTCAGTTAAAACTGCATCCTTTCAGGCTATTTTGCAAAAATGTTTTTCTCAAAATTTCAACAAGCTTTTTAATTTCTCATTTCCGTTGTTTTAAGAGGGATCCGTTTTCTGTGTTGACGTCAATATCCTTTTCTTTTGTAAAAAAGCAAAACAAACTATTCTCTCTTTTAACGTGTGTATTGTTCATTCGACTTGTTTGTCTGTTTAATCACCCTGTAGTATTCAGTTTCCCTTTTAGCTTGCGATTATTCGATTTTAGTTTCGTCTTTTCTAAATTAGTGATGAAATTGTTTTTGTCGAGCGAAAATCAATTTGTATCATTACTTTATAAACACAGCATATTATAGCAAATTATCATACATACATATTTATTGCATAATTATTCAGTATCAAAGTAATCTTACATTATCTTTCAACTAAAAGTTACATTCTGTCATTATATAAGGATTCCTGTTTTGATTCGATGAGATCTTCAAGGAATGTTTCGATATCTTGAACTTGTTAGGACCTCTAAACAAAAGTTCTGTGGAGCAAATAATGTGAGTCTGAAGGCTACCGATCTAAAGAATACGCCACATTTGGAAGAACTTCCTATCCTTACCCCATGATTGCATGCTGTATTTGCAGTGTGAGGATTTAATGCGTCGTTCAAACAAGCCAACAACTAACTGGAGCATCGCCTTGTTGCAGTCTGTTCAATTTCCAACACTTTCTGATAAATAAACTTCCTGCAGTAGATTTTTTTCAAGTTAAGATGTTGAAGGTTGTCCTGGATCTGGTAACAATCTTCTTCGTTTTGCATTCTAGTAGTAAATCAGTTTTTCATTGCAAGGGACGATCTTGTCGGAAACTGATTTTTTTTAAACACTGACCAATGTTTGTTCCCTAACTTCAAGTCACTGTCCAAACTTCTGAATTTTCCCTAAGGTCTGTAAATGCCTTACTGAAGTTGATTAATTGCACGAGCAACAAAGAATGAAGTAAACGTAACATTCACCTCTAAGATTTCTCTAACATTGTACAAAAGATGGGTCGGGAACTTTTCATCAACCAAGTCCACATGGTCAAATTCCAGTTATTGGCACCATTTCAACATTTCTACTCAGTAATGCTGACTTTTGTAATAAGGAAGATATGTTTTGGCTGATTTGTTAAATTCACTCATAGACATGACAAACAATCTCATCTTTCTCCATACAAACGGAACTTGATATTTTGTTGTAGTGTCTATTTTAGCTTTAAAGTAATTCGTTCTCACACACTACAGATTCTGATTGTTATTATTTATATTATTTGAATAATAATAATAATAATAATAATAATAATAATAATAATAATAATAATAATAATAATAATAGCAGCAGCAGCCAAACAAGAAGAGGAGAAGGACAACATGTTGGTAATTGCTTCTACAAAAGCAAACCGTCTCTGCAGTGCTCTAAGGAACACAATCTCAAAATATGGAGGGAAAAATCCACTGTGAAAGTATCAAACCAGCGTCTGGCTGATCAAGCGAAACAAACTATGAAAAACAAATGATTCTCAGGGATAGAACTACAAGAGATCTGCAATGAAATAAAAAAAAAAGGAAGAAAGTGGCTTACCTGAAGTGGAACCGCTCAAGACAACCAACATATTAAACGACAAAATTGAAACAAACCCGAACAAAAAGAAAATCCTTGAACAATGGCATACACCCGAAAGCGAGACGCTGACACCCCAATTGAAGAAGAAAAAGCTCAGATTCTAACTTTGAAACAAACCATGCAAGAAGAAAAAATGGACACTCTTAATGCCAACTCGTAGGGACAAGGTCAGGAAGAACCTAAAAAAAGCAACCGATCATGTCAACTGTCTCCTACAGCATATCAAAACGAACGATATAATAGAGATCAACAACCTAATCCACCCTGGAGCGAAAATGGTAACGGAGCACTTTACAACACAACGAAGAATCCCAAATAATAGGAAGACTGAACCCAACTGGGAAACAAAATTTGAAAGACAGCTAGTGGTAGTGGAAGATATACATCAGAGAAGACAAGCCAAAGAGGCGAGACTGAAGGGATATAGACCAAGAAGTGTCCAATACATAAGAAGACGGGAACTAGTAATCGTGGACAAGAAGAGGAGAACCTACCAAATAATAGACGTGGCCGTGCCTGCAGACCAAAGTGTCAATAGGAAAGAGAATGAAAAGCTGGGAAAATATCAGAACCTGGCAAGAGAGCTGGAGGAGGTGTGGAACATAAAAGTCAGGGTAGTACCAGTAATAGTAGGTGCACTCGGAACCGTACCGAAGATACTGAAAGCGAGATTAGAAGGACTAGGGAGAATAGGAAGGACTGACACTATAAAGACCACAACAGTGTTGGGTACTGCACGAATACTGAAGAGAGTGTTAGAAATATGAGATCTACGATCCGATCTATTAGCAGTGGCCCAACAGAGAGAAGTGGAGAGGAAGGAAAGAATCAAAAGAAAACACTCCACAAAAGCTGATGGAGGAGCGAGCCACAGCGCTGCTGTGATAAGTGAAGGAGATATGAGGGGACGGCTTACAATATTTGTCTTTTAAATATTGCTTGTAATCATGATATTAGCCATTATCATTATCACACAAGATGTTTGAACTTTCTCTTCTTTGATTGATTGTATCATTAGATTTAGAATGCATCGGTTGAAACGTGGGATTTCTTATGCATTTTTGACCCCTGAATCCAATATGAATTTCTCCATCACACAGTTTTTCGTTCCAGCACATTTAGTATTGACTAAAAATTGGATTTTATGCAACTCCCATTATGTTTTGAAACACGATATTTACATGGTATTTAGCGCAAATCTTAAATTTACAACTCGCCAGTCCCACGAAGAAAATAATTTTGAAAATAACCACAATTTTCAAGGCAAGCTGGTTACTTTTCAACAAAGCCCGTTGGAGCCGGATGTGGCTACTCCCACGATCGTGTGTTGGTTATATAAGACAACATGCAGCCAACCGCAAACAACGCCTGGCTGACGGTCGGCTCCGCCACTCTTTACTGGTGACGCTAGGCATCCACTCAACTACCTACGCAGTTGTGACATACATTTATGTCTACGCTAATGACTGTCCATACGATATCTCCAAAAGTTCACCATGAATTCCAGTGAAATTTCCTGACAGCGTGAGTGATGAGCAGCTGAAGTGATTAAATCCAGATCCACAATTACTTCCCTGACAATGACCTTGGCAGATGTATGCATTCTAGTCGTAATATTTAATTTCCCCGTTATTTAAAAACATGCTGGATAGAAAGCTTCTAAAAATAGACTTGAATTCATCGTACAAAGTATTATAAGATCCACCCATTTTAGTTTGCAAGACAAAAAAAGTTGAAATTTTGTTGACCAGTGAGTCGCAGAAAAACATATCAGAGTTAATCGCTCTATAGCTATAAAACTATTGTGGAGACGAATGAAGTGAACTCTCACTACTACTGTGATGTCACCTCCAACCACTTATGGTCGTGGTGAGTGTATGCATAGTGTAAGACATGTGTTAAGGTTCAAGTAACCAGACGTTTTCTTTGTTGTAATATCAATCGAATACAAAAATATCGTTTGCAAGCGGTGTCAAGTCCACGCTGAGAACATTTTATTTAAGCCTTTCCCACAAAATAACATTTATGCCATTGAAGATCAACTAACCCTATCTTGGTTGATGTATGTACAGAATATGACGGTCTTATCAAGACTGAAAATGACTTTTCTCAGTTGACGATGGGACAGGGTGCAGTGAGAAATAGATTCATGCCTTTAGCAAAATTAATAGAACAGAATTTGAACTCGGTGCGTTGATCCCGATTTCATGCCGATAACTGTTACATTGCAAGCACTTATTGTTTTGTTAGTCCTTCGTGTCTGTGCATGTTCCCACCAGTGGTTTGATGATTCTCATTGGCGATTGAATGACAGTATGTCTTTTCAAATATAGAGCACTTTCTCCTCGTACTCTTGGTAATTCCAGCAAGGGCATAGTCTGGACGGTATCAGTTCTTCAAATCTCTGACACTTCCTTCAATGCTTCTGCTGACCCCAGCACAGTTGTTGTCTGGGCAGTTTGGACCCTTTCCTGAATCTGCAACACCTTTCCCTATGCTTTTGCTGACCTCAGCATAGCAATAATCTAGACAGTCTCAGTTCTTCCTCAAATTTTAAATTCTTTACCCGTGGTATGTTTGACACGGTTCGCAGGTCGCCATTTATCAGTGCCATAACCTTAACCTCTATCTTGCACTGTTTCCTTACTTCCTTGAAATTTTCCTTCCTTTTTTTAAAATTTTTTTTTCTTACTTTATATCTATTTCGTAGCCACAACTGGAAGCTTAACTTCTTACCAACTTTTCTTCGGATAATCTCATCTTTTCGTCCAATCTTTGTTGTTGAAACGTTTGGAGCTAATTCATTTTACGACTTTAAAATGTGATATCCGTAGATTGAGTCAACAATAAATGTGGAGAGAAGAGATTAGATTGTCCGTACAGAAGTTGGTATGTTAATGACTCTTCACAAAGTTATATTCGATATTATCTCATTGTTCACGGCTACAAGATTTGGTTTTCTTGCTTTGATGGAATAGTCGATTTGGATTCGGAGGTCCCAGAGTAATTTACACTGGTTTGGTCGGATAGCATTTATTTACATTGTCAAACCCTAATCGTTTTGCACACTTCCAAATATATCACCGTTCCAACTGTTCCACGCCAGTTTTTATTTAGCCAGCTTCTTACATCACTTTTGATTTGGCTTACGTTCTCAGTTCTTCTTATTCCATTCTGGTGTGGTCATTATTCTCTTTATCATCATCATCATCATCATCATCATCATCTTTATTGTTCAGTACGTTCTTCTTGTCATGATATAGTTTTAATACTGGAAGGGATACCTACCCCTCCAGTCACAACAAGGATTTCAAATAGAGAGTCCTTATCTTAGTCTGTGTGCCATACCTAAAAGAGATGTCTTTTACGGGACACGCGAGCCGCAATTCACTTCTGAAAAGCTTTCCATCCAAAAACCTCCATCGCCTCTGTGATTGGGCTAATCATACTTGCTGGCACATCTAAAAAATCTCGTCAGTCCAACTTCCCCTCCTCTTCTCTCTGTTACGCCACAGATGGGGTCGTAGATCTCATATTTCTAGCACTCTCTTCAGTATTCGTGCAGTACCCAACACTGTTGTGGTCTTTATAGTGTCAGTCCTTCCTATTCTCCCTATTCCTTCTAATCTCGCTTTCAGCGTCTTCGGTACGGTTCTGAGTGCACCTACTATTACTGGTACTACCCTGACTTTTATGTTCCACACCTCCTCCAGCTCTCTTGCCAGGTTCTGATATTTTCCCAGCTTTTCATTCTCTTTCCTATTGACACTTTGGTCTGCAGGCACGGCCACGTCTATTATTTGGTAGGTTCTCCTCTTCTTGTCCACGATTACTAGGTCCCGTCTTCTTGCTTGGACGTGGTGGTCAGTTTGGATGTTCAAATTCCAAAGTAATTTGCGATTTCCATTCTCTAGAACCGACTCCGATTCGTGCTGGTACCACTTTCCTGCATGGCTAAATTCCATGCATTTGGTCAATTCCCACTGTATCTTTGTTGCTACTCTATCGTGTGTGTTTTTATACTCTTTTTGAGCTAGTTGACCATATTCACGAGTTATGTGGTTTGTGACCAGATCCTTTTCCCCACAGAGGCGGCATTCGCTGTTTGTCTATGTTCTGTCGATTTTTGCCTTGATATAGATTTTCAACCACTGGTTCACTGATCTTGAAAATTCCAAGGCATTCGATTATCCAACTACGTGGAATTATACCGTATGCTTTCTTTTGATACTCTACCTATCCCATTGCAACGTTCCTAATCCTGACTTTTTTGAAAGATTATCTGGTCGATGTACTGCAAGTCATTCGCCGCTTTGGTTCCTCCTGCATCCTTTCTGTTCTTATGGTAATAGTTCTCCTGTTTCCATATATATATATATATATATATATATATATATATATATATATATATATATATATATAAGTATATGTATATACATATATTCCCTCCGCTATCTGTCTGGTCAGGATTTTCCACATGAGTGGAAAGCACATGATCGCTTATTATTATTATTATTATTATTATTATTATTATTATTATTATTATTATTATTATTATCATTATTATTATTATTATTATTATTTGGAATCTCACACCAGTTGCCTGGTGGTAACCGCTGGAGTTTGAGTGACAGCAAGTCTCCTCAAGTCTCCAGCCCTCCTCTCCTAGTACTCATAGGTCGCAGTAATTCTACGATTTACAGTTTCACACCGGTTGCCCAGTGGTTATCGCTGAAGGCTGAGTGACAATAAGTCTCCTCAGGTCCTCAGCTAACGTCTCCTCCCTCTTTCGCCTATCATGACAGAGCTACTATTCGTTGCAGTACTTATATCTCTAGCACCTTCCTCAGTATCCGTGCAGTTCCCAGTAGTGCTGTGGTCTGTACGGTCTCTATCCTCCCCCTAATCCCGATCTCCTCCAGTCTCCCCCTCAGCGTTTTGGGGACAGTTCCTAGTGCGCCCACTATGACCGGTACTACCCTGGTTTTCATGTTCCACATTTTCCTTAACTCCCTTGCTAGGTCCTGGTATTTTTCCCTTTTTTCACCCTCCTTCTTTCTTACTCTATGGTCCGCAGGTACAGCAACGTCTACTATTTGGCAGGCCCTCCTTTTTTTGTCTACTATTACCAAGTCCGGTCTTCTTGCCTGGATGAGGTGGTCAGTTTGGATGTCAAAGTCCCACAGTAGTTTGTGTTTGTCATTCTCCAAAACTGCCTCTGGCTTGTGCTGATACCACTTTTCCACATGGTTGAATCCCATTTGTTTACTTAGTTCCCAATGTATCATCGTTGCTACTCTATCGTGTCTATGCTTATACTCCTTCTGGGCGAGTTGACTACATTCACTAGTTATGTGGTTTACTGTCTCATCTCTTTCACCACACATGCGGCATTTGCTGTTTGTCTGTGTTCTGTCGATTTTTGTTTTTATGTAGTTTGTCCTTATGCTTTTGTTTTGGGCTGCCATGATGAGCGATTCTGTTTCTCTCTTAAGGTTCCCCTTTCGTAACCACGTCCATGATTTCTCGTCTGCTATATCTTGTATCTGTCTTTTAAACTCGCCGTACAATTTTTACCCTTCCCACTTTTCTTTTCTAGTTTGCTGTACTGTTCCATTGTTTTCTACTTTATTGTTTGTTGCACTATCTCTCGCGCTCTTTATGATTTCTTCACTATTTGTTTGCACATATCTTTCTAGGACTGTTTTAGCTCTCTGGACACAATCTTCTATGCTGATGAGTCCCCTACCACCTTCTTTTCTCTTAACGTATAGTCTATCTGTATCATCCCTAGGGTGTAATGCTTTATGCATCGTCATAAGTTTCCTTGTTCGCCTATCCATTGATTGGAGCTCTTCCTTTGTCCATCCTAGGAATGGTCCTGTATACCTAACTACTGACACAGCCCAGGTGTTCATTCCTTTTATTAGATTTCTGCTGTTTAATTTGGTTTCTAATATTTTCCTTATCCTTCTGAGGTATTCTCTCTTTATTTTCTCCTTCATCTCTTCCCGTTTTATCGTGTCACATTCAAGGACACCTAGGTACTTGTATCGGTCTTGTGCAGTCAATGCCCTAATCTTGCTGTTGTCCGGGAGTTCAATTCCCTCAGTCATTGAAAGCCTTCCTTTGTGCATCACCATGATTGCGCATTTTTCTATCCCAAACTCCATTCCTATGTCCTCACTATATTCCCTTACTTCGTTGAACGGAGTCTCAAGCTCTCCCCTGTTTTTTGCGAACAATTTAATATCGTCCATGTACATTAAGTGGTTGACCTTTCCTTTTGTTTTAGAGAAGTGGTATCCTTTGCTGTTTTTCAGGATTCTGTTAAGCGGTATCATTGTTAGAACAAATAATAGTGGGGACAACGAGTCTCCTTGGAAGATTCCCCTTTTTATCCCTACCTCGGCTAGTTTGTCCCCTGCGGCTGTCAAATCTACTTTCCAGTCTTCCATTGACCACCGGTTCGCTAATTTTGAACATTCTAAGGCATTCGAGTATCCAGCTATGTGTATGTTTCAATGTGGTTTCATTCAGTACTATTGGTTCTCCCTTGTCTATATCTTCTAGTTCTTTTCTCATGTTTCCTAACCATTGCGGTGTTACGTTGTGTCTTTTTGGGTGCCCCCATATGCTATTTCAATAGTTCTTGGCCTCTGTGGCATCTGGTTTCATGTCCTGCCTTCTTTCCCCATTTAAATCTTGGTAAAACTTTTTCTCATTGTTTTGGAATGTGCGGTTTTGTGTGTATTGGGCCGTTCTTAGTCTGTATCTTTTTAGTCTTGCCTCTTTAGTCTTTTCTGGTGTAACTCTTCGACTACAGTTGCGATGCCTTTTTGCGTTACCTTGTATTAGTTATAAAGTCTTACTCGTGGTCTGTCTGTGTGTGGTGTATTTCTAAGCAGTACTTCATCTCTCTGTAGTTGGGAGATCTGCCTTTGTAATCTTCTCTCCCAGTTGGGTTTCTCTTCCCTATTATTGCTCGGGTTCCTATCTTGTGTTGTGAAGCTTTGTGCTACCATTTTCGCCCCAGCGTAAATTAAGTTGTTAAGTTCTAGGAGGGTGTTCGTTTCTATGTGCTGTAAGAGGCAGTTGACCTGTTCGGTCACTTCTCCGACTTTCTTTCTGTCTTTGTCTCTTAGGGAGGGGAGTGTTGTTTTCTCTCCTCGCATGATCTCTTTCAAAGCTTGTATTTTGGTTTTCTCTTCTTCCGTTGGTGCCTCGTCGTCACCCTCTGGTGCATAGTTTACTGTGGGGGTCTCATGGGGAATTCTTCTAGTTTTGTTATTGGTACTAGTTGTGCTGGGGGGGCATTCTTCAGATGTGTCACCTGAATCTCTCTCTACATTAATGCGAATCTCTAGTAGTTCAGTCTCAGACAGCCATTTCTTCTTTTGGATTTGTTTTACTTGGTCAGCAAGGCGTTGGTTCGATTCTTCCACAGCAGATTTTTCCCTCCATATTTGGAGCATACGCTCCCTATAAGATCGCACCGAAGGCTTGCTTTTAAAGTAACAATACATAACTAGTCTATTCTCCTCCCTTGTCCATCTCTTTCTCTTGTTCTTTATAGCAGTCACTCTGTGAGGACCGCACCTTCCCTGGGTGTCATTAGTGGTATATTATTATTATTATTGTCGTTGTTGTTGTCCCAGTGAAAGAACTTTGAAATTTGCCAACGTTATCGCTATTTGCAGGGATGGTATATATCCTTTATCCTCATATATATCAACTATAATTGTCATTATCCCATTCATTGCTTATTTACTTACGTCTTACATTTCATTATTCCTCTACGGTTCTCTCTCCTGAGTCCCTCTTTCTCTCAACTTCTTCAACTTTTCATCTATCTTTTTTTTTTTTTTTTTACTAAGCTCTCTTTCTTTTCTCTGTAAACCTCTATTTTCTTCACTTATGGTTTCACATACTCGCGCGCACACGTGTATGTGTATTTGTTGGTTTAGAATTAAACTTCTATCAAACAATCTGGAATTCTACTTTCGTGAACAATTGAGGTCACAAATTGTGTGACAAATGTGAGAACGAACGTGTATTGAGTTTAACCAAACCGGTTCACGGGCTGCTGGCTGGCTGGCTGGCGAGAGTGGACGCTTAAGAGGCAATCCATGAAAAGGAATGCAAAGAGTTCGCATTCCCTCTCGGTGACAAAAGCCGGCTAGGGCAACCTTCGAAGGTGAAGATGAAGGGGGGGAGGTCTTTGACGGAGTTAATTATTGTAGGAAGAGGAGAATAAATGAGAGACAAGTTTACCTGTGAAGAGAGGTAGAAGGAAAAGTGCATCTTACATATAAACACTGTAACAGCAATCTTGGGAATGACGCATTTTCTCGGATTTTTTGAACGACTCTTTCGTATCGGCTATTTTGAATGGCTACCCCGCCTGTTACCTGAAACATAGCAGTATATATACTTATATGTATAGAGAGAGGGGGGACAGGGTGATTGTGATGGAAAGATAATGATCAGTATAGATGCCTAGAAATTATTGTTGAATCAGTATACAAGTATGATGATTCTGGATGAGATGAAAATCCTGTACAAGAATTCACTACCAACACTTGAAATTTTACTTTTTACTTCCAGTCCAACACTTATTAGTGAGTGATGGAAGAAAAAGGTATCGTTTCAACCACCAGGAACAGCGAGATGAACAGAGAGAGAAAAATAAACTAAAATAAAATGAAAATCGCACATAATCAATTTAAGCAGAAACAGGAAAAACAAAGAAGCAAACATGCTAAAGAAAAAAAGTATGTATGAACGTACGTACGTACATAGATAGATAGATAGATAGATAGATAGATAGATATGGTTTGTTAGGAACTATATATATATACATATATAGAGAGAGGGAGAAATAGGATAAAAACCAGTATGGTTTAGCATTCAATATAAGATGTCACGTGATCAATGTCTTTTGGCAGCAAGAACAATTAAAATATTATAAAAGGCGTGATCAACGGGTAAATTACTTTTCTCGCCATTGGTCACTAAAAAGATTAGGCATAAACTAGCTGATAGGAGAATGGACTTATTCTATTCTCGAAGGCATAAGTGCAAAGTGAGCAAAAACTCCCCCGATCGGAGTTGAACCCGGTTTGCCGATTCTATTCTCCGTTTCGTTAATAAATGAAGAAGGAAAGAAAACAATGATAGGGGGAAATCGAGACAAACTCTGATCCATCCCATCATGTTCTAGAAATAAAAAGAAAGAGAAGACGGAAGACTGTGGAAATAACAGTGACTAATTGATCAAGGCAAATGACATAGAAAATGAAGTAATTGTTTAAATTGCCTCTTCTGTTGCTTTTTTTATGCCATGACTGGACAGAAAGTAGTTGTAAAATGCAATCGGACATGAAAAAGTTGCCTCACTTGACAGTATTCACTGAATGTGTAGGATATTGAGCAGTTTCTCACATGGTTGCAGAAGATGAAGGTTATTTAATGTTAATTTCTGTTTGAATACCTGGGACAAGAAATTGTTATTAGACACTTATTTATTGAACTCTTGTCTTTATTTTTGTTGTTATAACAACGTCTGGTCACGTAAGAATAGACAAAATTCTACCACCTGATTGTCCAAATGCAGTGGTTCGTAACTTTTTCAAGGGCACTCCTCACTATTGTAAATAAAATCACTAGTCTTCCCTTCCCCTCAATATCCCATTTAAGTAAATTGCAACAATAAACACTTACTAAATTTGATAAACAACGCTGGTAAGGAAACTTCAGACTCTTCGTTGCCCTGTTATCCTCCATTTTGCATCACATATCCCCACAAACCTTGAGCCAAAAACATTCATCATGAATTTTGCCGAATAGTCTCATTTTAATCCTAGGACAACGAGCATTCCCTCTTAGGAACCACAGTACTAGTGGATGTGCGTAGGTCAAGTGTTTACTGTTTACCTGCAGGCTGGAAGTTCAATTCCTGAGTCCGGCAGTGAAATCTATGTATATTCTTGGTCAGTGGAACGAGCTGGAGTAAGATCACAAGAACGAATTGACTAAGAACATTGAACAAATACGAAATATCCGCCAAGTATTGACAGTGGAATAAGAACAATCTACTCCCGTGAAATGAATAAAGGGTTTGGTTCGAAATTCCCAAAGCGTTACCGAATATGTTGGACACTCCTGAAGAAGGTTGGTGGATACACTGGTCAAAAATTGTGACTATAATAACCAAGATGAGTACACCAGTTCGAATAAACTGGTGTAAAAAAATTAACAATGTAATTTTTTACAACTGTTCTCAGGCTAACAGTTTTAGATCTTGCCACGGTCCAAACAATAAAGCTGTTATATAATTTCTATAGTTTTGAAAATATTAATTATCACTTCAAGAGTTGCGCGGATTGTAGATCTCATTATTTTTTACTGATTTCGGATTGTGGATCTCGTCATTTTTGCTGATTTTGTTGTTACCGCAACGTTTCAGCTGATTCATTCAATGTTTTAATGTAAGTAAGGTTGTAATGAACAGTTTTAGGTGCGGAGTGAATAGCGCTAGTCCCCAGTAAACATGTTTAAACTAGATTGATGCAGTAACGAGAGAAATTTTAGCTACTTGAACCGTAACTTCTGTCTTCCACACCTAAATCGACCTTTTGACGTCGCTTGACTGCCGACCATCTTTAGCCTTCAGTAAAATAGAAGTGGCAGGAAGTGACATCACAGAAGCAGTGAAAGTAGTCTTGGCTCAATTATCCAACATACGTTGACTTTTTAATATTATGTTTTGGGTGGTTCCTGGAGAAGTACTTCATAGACTTCGAGAAAACGTAAAATAAGTTCATTCTGCAAATTTTAAGAATTTTGATAAATAAAAACGGCCAAATATAGTCATCGGAAATTCAATTTCTTTTTTCTCAATTATAAGTGTTGAATGAGGAACCAGGAAAATATAGAATGGCCCAAGGATTTCTAACCCACATACTGCACAGCCAATATACCCCAGAGAGAGGGAAGGGTCGATCATATAATTTTTCACATAATATTTATATACATTCAAGGCGTTGTCATATTGTATTATCACAAGAACCCCAAGGGAAACCAACCTTGTTACGCCCCTGTTTTAGATTTACATTTAGCCGTGTTTAGCAAATACTCTGTAATAAAAAAAAAGAAACAATATCTGAGTTATAAGTTTATATTTTCCTATTCTGACCTTTCTTTATAAGCGATAATGGCGACCAACTTCGATATTTGATATATCGCTCAAAACCGTTTACAGCCAGATCACTGATCACTTTGGATGATGAAGGTTGGCAGATGTAAATTTGGGACAGCACCGTGCATAGTAGTCAAGGGTAAATGTCTGAAAAAATTGTAGGACATTATTGGGAACTTTTTTTAGCAAAACAATTTGGGATGTTGGAAACTAGTTGGCGTAATGGGTTAATTGGAAATCATCATAATTGACAATGATTATCACGAAGAAACATTATTTGCGTAGTGTTCGCTTGGTCTAGCACAGGACCCCAATAGTAAAGATTCTAGTGACGACCAAGTGATAGAGTTAGTAACTTTCAGGGAATTTCGAACGGATCTCTATTTCTCCAAAAGTTAAGGGTATATTGCTTTCATCCCTAGCTTTATGACTTGACCACTGTCCTTCCTAGAACTTTCTAGGCTCTACTAATGCACTACAGCTCGATGGCAAAGAAAGAGCTAGAAATAAAATCAATAGGACCCCGAATACGACGTAATTGTGCAGCATTATATTTCTGATAAAATATTGAATTCATTATAAGTATTTTCCAGGTTCTCTATGACCGCATGCCACCTTTAAACTAAATCGTGTATCTTATGATAAAAGAACGACTCCGGTTTTGATTTTCGATACCTAACCAGTGTTGCATGGAGAACTCGAGATAGTTTAGAGATAACAGTTTTTGATAATTCCTTTCCGTAAGTTCATGCTGAACCCAAATCCGAAGCTTCTGAATTCTTCCTAAGGTATGTAAACGATGCATAACTATTGATTTATGGCGCAAGTAATAAGTAGATGAGTACATTTCAAAGACACTTCTAAGATTTTCCAAAAATTGTGCAGAAGATGGGTTAAGAACTTTTGCCACGATCTGCCAGTGGACGGAAATGTAGGACACTTGACTATGAAAGGGATATGCAACATGGCTTCTATTTACCCGAACCCACGTGAGAAGAGGATGTGACACAAAGAGGGGAACCTCACATGCTAATGTATGGGACGTGAACTTCCTCAAAAATTAACTCCCTAAGAGCACTTGACTTGGTCACAGGGGCGAACCCTGATCCCACTGGTCCAGACTACACAGAGCAACGCTAAGGGCATTGCACCAGCGTCCGTCTGGTCTGAAATGGTCTTCCAAATATAAAACTTGGATGATCAACAACACAGCTATAGGGTTGAGGGACAAGGAGGGAGGGGAGGAAGAGAGAGTAATTGCAGAAACAAGGGAGTGGGTGAAGTAGGTGCTGAGAGAGAAGGGGGAGAGAGAGTTCTGCGCCCAAATCCTGTTTCGTTATCCGGTCAACTAATTAAAAACATTTCATGCCAATGGGAAGTGGGGTGGGGGTTGGTGTTGGATTGCAAACAGATGAAGGAAGGAGATTGCCTTCCCGCCTTGATCAGCCACTTCCATCTCCCCCCCTCACTAATCTCATTTGTTTGCATCAGGAAGAGTAAAACCAAAACGGTTTCACGGAGAAATGAATTGAAGAAAAAGAAAGAGAGAGTTTATGCATACACATTTCGCATGTATTCATTATTAAGGAATATTTATGATGCTTTGAAAGAACTTCTTCCAAGCCTGAATTTTCATAGGCTGGTTGTTTTAATCATTGTATGTCGTTCAGCTGGGAGGGAATATACCATATTAAGTGACCATCTTGCACTTGCTACTAAGTATTTGCAATTTGGCAGGATGTTGATTATCATTTTCAAAAATCACCACTGATGGCTTGTGCGCGAAATACGATTTGGCGACCACCGAAAAGCATCAATTTGACGTATCCACTATTGGCTGCCCAAAATCGTCGTGTAATACCACTGATTGTATGTATCTTCCATTCCCAGCGGTATTTTACTTTTCGAGTTCATTTAGTGGCAGAAATCACTTTTAATGTCTTTTGATTAAAATTAACATAGTTCCGGGTTTTAATTTAATATCTGTACAAAGAAACATATATACTCTGATAAACAGATGAATAAAGATACTTTAGATTTAACTATGCATATTACAAATCTATGATAGGCTTGGTCAAGCATCCATATCATTATTTGAGCAACCTCATTCAAATGAATGGGGTTGCACAAAGCTTTGTCTAATTGTAATGTTAATTTTGGTAGGAAGAAGTATGTCGCGAAAAGGGTAGTGGAAGGGAAGCAGTGATAGGAGGAGGGATGGGAGAGGGGGGATGAGAGATGAGATAGAATGAGTCATACGTGCAACCCAAAGAGAATCAACGGGAGACATGGAGGTAGGAAGAAGTGCGTGTCAGGAAACGTTAATCACCACAACAAAATATCCTACAATTTTGATTCAAAAAATGCTTAAATAATCAAGGAGGAACAAAGATGATAGAAATAACCTAAAATGCATTGAATCCATGTTTATCTTGGAATGCAACACAAAAGAACAAAGAGACTTTTTTTTTCAATACCTCTCCACGTTTCACAATCCAAATACTTGCACCATGCAGAACATCGATCAACGAGATTTCAAAACAAATGGAAACTGTATAAGTTAAACACGTCACTGTAAACTCCCTTCCCCTACACCAGAGCCAGGCATACTCAAATTTGATCTACCAAAAGAAAAACACGTAATTTGACACCAACATATGTCACTCTCACCCACACCACAAAGACTTTAGATGAAGAATGTGCGCTGAATACCCTAGACACCAATAAAATCATCTGGATAATTTAGATTAAGGAGCTCTCCAAGTTGATAGCGTCTCTTGTTTTACCTCCACAATAAGAATCCCCTACATTTGCATTTTACTTGCATTCGGGTCGAAGTCGGCAACACGACGAAACATGCTACATACATCATTGACCAAATTAATTTTAAAAAATGAGCATCGTATCAGTGTTTTTTACGTCCCCTGTTTCTGGTCAAAGACTATTTCCTGGACCACAAAAACAATTGACAAGTCAATAAAAAAATAGCCCGTTAAGCACGGTAAAAGCACCAGCGCTAATGAACTCCACCCGTGATGTTATCGCATATTACTGTCCGTCAGTGTCTGATCCAGTGCTCCAAGTCTCCCATCATGCATCCATCTCACACAAAAACTTTATGAAAATAAAATGTTATTTCTTCTGGTACGTCGATATTCCAAAATACTCAATTATGTCAGTATCACACAAGTGTATGCACTAACGAACCTCACAACGTGCGAATCTGCCATAACAATAACATAATCTCCAAATTATTATTGGTACAGAATAAGTGTTTGCATCGTGGTAGTAGAGCTGACAAACGGGTATCGAGAAATAAGTATGTGTGTGTACCTGCCCGTCTGTGTGAGAGTGTGTTGAAGACTTTTGAGGCTGACCAACGAAAAAAAGTACGGGTAGAAATGTCAGTTCTGTGAGTAGGAGAACTGGCCGGAAATGAAGATGTATAAGTTTCTCTCTGATTGGTCAACTCGAAGGAAGCGGGTTTTTGACTGTTCGTTCCGTTATCAAGATGGAGCTTCGCCTTGGAGACAGTCACTCGCTCCAGTCGGTAGCTAAGCCGAGATCGAAGACGTGGAAACGAGGAAGGATGGAAGAGAGAGAGAGAGAGAGAGAGAGAGAGAGAGAGAGAGGGGGGGAGAGGCGCTGCTTGAAGGGATATGCGTTGGAGATAGATTATAGTAGCAATAGATTAGATATGTGATTTTATTTCAACCCAAGTAAACAGTAGATACGATGCAAAATTACGCAATATTTGAATCACTTCAAAATGTTTTAGAGTAAAAAATTTTGGGAATGTTCCAAAATACTCCCCTATTGTATGGTGTGATCACAGTCATCATTCGCTACTTACTACAACAATGAATTTCTCTGTTGGTACCATCAGTTCGTTCATTCTGAAGTGGAAAAAGTTTGGTACCACCAAAAAACTACCTTGAACTGACACTCCATGAGAAATTTCTTCATGAAAAATGCTATGAAAAGTCAAAGCAAATCCAATGGTAAGTTGAAAGTAGATCCAAGATTATTCAAGAGCACCTGGAATATTGGTTACTAAGAGAATCATTGTCGATAAACTGCAAAGGAATTGTCTGAAATTTTGTGCCGAACCTTTTTTTGAAAGGAAGGCACAGCGGTTTTCAGAGGAAGTTTGCTCGTGGCCATTTACAGAAGCTTGATAATTTCTTGAAATATTCTTCGGTTAACGAAACAAAGATCATATATTGGGGAAAGATGAATGCAGTTATGATCGAGAAAGCACCATTCCCAAAGTAAAGCAAGGGGGTGGAAGCACCATGGTTTTGGGATATTTCTCTTTCAATGATTCGAGGAAACATCACGTGATTGAAAAGAATATGTATAGAGCGGAGTATCAGAGTATTTTGGAAGCTGATTTTATCGCTTTGGTGCAACAGATGGGGCTTGAAGAGGGTTGGATCTCTCAACAAGATAATCACCTGAAGCATACAGAGAGAGTAACTCGCAAATGATCTGTTCAGAACAATGTTGGGGTGCTTCAGTGGCCTTGTCAACCTGACTTGAATCCAGTCGAAGGTTTATGGGGAAGATTGAACGATCAAACTATCACAGGGTCCGAAAAAAAACATTGATGATTTGAAGGTCGTTTAAAAAGGAAGAGTGGACCAAAATTTCGAAAGAATGTTGCAAAGGGTTCGTGAACGGTTACGAAAAAACGTCTCCTTATAGTAATAGCGAACCAGACCTATACAACTAAGTGTTAAACTATGAGATCCTCCTTTCCATTTTGTTTATATTCTATTCTGCATCGTATGTTTGGGAATAGGTATTTTTCTTGATAATTCTTAATTTTATAACAAAACACATCACCTACGTAAATTTTAAGTACACTTAAGCATTGAAAATATATTGAATGAATATTTTGCAATTGTTTAAGTACTTCTTTTTCCCCATTGTATATTGTAACTCCATCTCTAGACTTAAGGATCTGATTAAGGAATTCTTTTTCATCGCCAACTTCTTAAGTGGTATAGAGTACATGAATCTTCAATTGCATATGGAATGATTTCATTTGGAGAAATAAATTGTCTGCATAACTTCAAATATTGATTATTTGGTAAAATTAGTAATAAATCATCTGTTCTTTTGATTTATTTCATTGTTTAGTTAAAGCATTTTCATTTGATAACCCAGAAACTTAGAAAGTCACTCGGAAACCAACTCAGAACAACACAGAGGGCAATGAAAAGAGCAATGTTAGGAATAACTCTTAAGGATAGAAAAATATCAACATGGACCGAAAATAGGACCAGGATGGAAGGTAGCGTTCAAGTAATTTAGCAACTAAAATGGAGATGGGCTCGGTACATAAAGAAAAGAAGGAACAACAGTTAGAGCAAAATGCTAACCGATTGGTGCCCATGTGATGGCAAACGTAGCAGGAGAAGGCCAGGCACAAGATGGAGAGAACAGATAGAAACCTTCACAGATAAGACATGACAATCATGCTGGTCATGGAAGGAGAGGGAAAGGCCTTCTTTCCTCAGTGGACTTACAGCAGCTGATGATCATATATATGTATGTGTGTGTGCGTATACGTATGAGTATGTGTGTAATGATAAGTATGATTACACACATATACACACATATAAATATAAATGACAGGTTGATCTCTCGTTCAAATTTACGAATAGTCTTCATTCCTGAAACTGTAACATCCCAGTTGCCTAAATAAGGGAATGTCATGAACTACATAGCCACTAAATAAATATCTAAATAAATAAACGTACTCCTTTCCATTCATTGTCACGTGGTTAAGCAGGAATCGACCCTATCTAAACAGGTCAATGGAATTTCTCTTTGTTCAGACAATTCATAAAAACCCCAGTTCCAGTGTTCGTTTAGGGTCTCTGAAAAAGCAGATTTTTATCATATATTTTATCCACTGAGTCATTGAAGGGAAGAGGGGAAAGGCTTCAAACTCTATTGCATTTGTTGTTGTTACATTGAGTTATTGTCTAACTCCCAAACTGGAGTTGACTTTATTTTCCTACCACATCAAGGACAAGAACAAGAATAACCTCAACAGAATTAAGGGTGTAAACCGATTTGTAAAATGATTTGAACACACGACGAACTGATTGCCAGGAGGCTATTTTACCGATTGAGCAAAATCGATATATACGTAAATAAATAAATGTATTTATACAAAAATATATTCTAATTTTTTATTTATTTGATATAACAATACAAATATTGCAGAAATCGTTCTCAGTCGGAATAGAAGTTGGAGGGTTGTTATTGCTGTTGTTATTATTATCATTGCGTTGGCAGAAAAGATCGCTCGTCAGGAACGTTTCTACTAATTTTATCAAAAATAAAACCTAATTTCGACTTCAGAATTTGGAGAAAAAAAAACAATTAAAAAAACATAAGGTTATGGTGCAAGAACTTTACCGAGATGTTTTGTAGGTGTCTTAACGACATGTAGATCCTCTTGATCAGTTACAGTCTGTCTAGTCGAAAAACAACCGAACACAACCAAAGCAGATGGTCGGTGACCGTTTGATTACGGGTCTTGTTGTCATAAATTTTACAGGTAAACCCTTTCCACATATTGAATTTTTTTACTTCTTTTGTCTCTTGATAATATACTCTTCAATTTAAGTTTGTTGGAACAGAGTGTAATATCAGTGATATTGATATAAACCAGTTAAATTACTTCTAGTCCGTTGGCTCGTCTACCATAGTTCACTGATAAGGTATTGAACTAAGATGAAATGAAAAATGGTCAAAAATCAATAATAATGTAATGATATTGGTTGCTTCACAGGTGTATATGTAGTGTGTGTACTAACCTGCAACGTTTGGGTGTTTATTGCTTCTGTATGTGATGATACCATCTTCATTCAACAAGGCATCACCAGATACAGGAGCATGCCACAAAAATAAGAATAAAACTTATTTAGATTAAACTAAGTTTCCATATTAACTATTATCATAATGTCTGATACATCGTATCGAATCGTCCACCACGTACACACACAAACACATACACACACATACACACACACACACACACACACACACACACATATATATATATATATATATACACACACCACTGAAGATGGGAAGAATCCCGAAACATGTCTGGGCAATTTACATCTAAGGATTAATAAACCTTACCTCTAAACATTTTACTCCCGAGTCAATCTCACTCTTTACAGTACACATTATATATATATATATATATATATATATATATATATATATATATATATGTGTGTGTGTGTGTGTGTGTTACCCCCCACCCCTCCAATCAAGCATCCCTAGGTGTAACAGCCTCGGTGAATTACGGCCTTGCGCTAAAGTAACTATATGCAACTGACTCGAAGCAATGATCAGGTTGATATGAATAACAGGAAGCAGGAAGAGTTATTTCAAACGAACTGATTCGTCTGGATAAAATGCCAGTGTTTTATCGCCTGCCTCGAGTGTATTCTGTTATTTGTAGCTCGTTTTTGAGGCAATGTTGATAGCTTTCAGGATGGAACAGTCTCCATGATGAAACAGAAATGTTCTCCACCCAAAGTTAATAAACACTTTCTCGCGTCTTTGCTCGACCTTTTGCTGGATATGGCGCCATTTTGATAGGTTAAACGAAGCTGCATAGCAACCATTCGTATTATAGCAGTAGTCTTATGAGAATAAAACAGATTTCTATATTAATATTGGATACTCGAAGATGAGGCGATGCAATATATAATCAATCATCAAAATTGCAGACGGTACACAGTATCAAATGTGCAGACATCATCGGAGATAGATAGATAGATAGATAGATAGATAGATAGAGTGGACTATATATATATATATATATAGAGAGAGAGAGAGGGAGAGAGAGGGAGAGAGAACGATAAAGAGAGAGAGATAGGGGTAGAGAGAGCATGTATAATTATGTTTATGTTAATTATTTGAATATATATTTTCATTGACGTACAAGGAAATTATCCAACCATTATATCTCGAAGAACATTTGCGAAGCCCTGATGTAGCTTGACAACGTATCAGAGTGGACGTTACTGCAAAAGCATGAACAGGCACTGGGTGGTTACTCAGTCGGTAATGAGTTCCTGTTATGTGTGACCATAGTATTAAAAATGACCCAGCCTGCCCGTTCTTCACATCTCGTGCGGGTTTTTTTCTAAAACATTGCATCAACCAGGCCTGTCTGCATCCCTAGATTTGGCTCAGGGGTCAGCGTCAGTCGAAGCTGGAGAAGTCAGATTCCCCTGTGTTCTGCCGCCTCCCCATGTGGTCGGAGATGGTCAGATGAAATGAGTTCATTGTTTGACAGAATAAAAAAAGAACTCCCTGATTCCACCATTCATCCTCTTTTCAACCAACATTTGATGCAAACTTATTGCGAAAGGAAGGTTCCAATTTTTTTGTTTCATAAAAATACCAACCTGATCTTTCAGATGCGACCCAGTATTCATGGAACTGGGATAGGAAGTTCTTCCAGAAGCTACTTTTCCCCCAGATATTTCATCCTGAGACTATCACTTGTTTCGTTCAATGCAACACCACTTGTCTGGCCACTGGTCGCAATGAGTTTAGAATACTGGAAGCTTCCCCCCAAAAATCCATTGAATCAAAGCCAAAATCGTTCTTTGAATACACAGTTCAACAGAAATACGGTGTAAGGTTGTAGGAAGCAAGAGAAATGCAACATAATGTGAGGAAATGCGCAATTTAACTGAAAGGTAGCATACGATTACATAAAATAATGGAAAATACAGTGATGACTGAATAATGATGCTATGAATTTGTATAAATAGAAAATTTTGTCTTAAACATGCTGGCTACTTTAGCATCAACCATTGCATGAAGAAATACACAACTGTTGTACTCAATGGAATTCAAGAGGGAATTTCAAACTGCCATTTCGGCCTTCAATGAACAACACATTCATTAATTTATTGTATCATTAAAAAAGGGCAGTTTGATGTGCCCCTTAAAAGTAGCTGTAATGTCAAAACCTTTTCGAATGTTATTTATTGTATCCATTCTAGGAACACTGTCTCACGACCCTCCTCTCGCGTCTAACCTACGGATGCTTCACGTCACATTAGTGAAATTAGGCACATTGGTTGAGAGGGTTAGATAGTTGCGTATTTAACACCGGGGAGACAGACATATATATATATATATATATATATATAGATAGATAGATAGATAGATAGATAGATAGATAGATAAAACCCTTCAGTCTATCGTCGTGGATCGACACCGATTACCCCTGTAAACCTCTGTGTCAACCGGAAGCGTAACACCACACTTGAACTTTTCCTCCCTCCAGAGATGCAAGAGCTCCAGAGTCGATGCCTGCTTCATTAAAATGGCGGAAAATTGCTGCTATCTAGAGTCGTCTTGGCAACGACTGGCTTCAGCAGCTGTTCTTTTCCCAGGTCTGAAAACATGAAGTGAGTTGGGTTGGGAGTTAAGCACAGGGAAGGAAATCAATAATTCTGCCTGTTCATCTACAACCGGAAGTGCAGCGTCGCCGTCCAACCGGGTCTTTCTTCCCGCGACTGATTAAAGTTTGGTTTCCCTGCTGTAGTCGAGAAAACGCCAAGATGTTTTAGCGTGGTTGTCCTTGGTAACGCTGTTATTGCTGCTGCCACCGCTACTCCATGACTCAGATGCATCTGGCCTGCTTTGCGGGAATTTTAGTCGTGCAGAAGATGCGAGTAAATGACCGAGGAACCTGTCATCTCATACAATAACTATTACAATATGGTCAAGATAGTGAAGATACAGTAAAATATCAAATGTAAACAATGTGGAGATGGGGTCACCGGACTGAAATTCATAAAATAAACAAATACAGTAAGTTGGCCCTGAATGAGGACAAACATAAACATGACTTGGAAGGGAAGTTGATCCATAGGGAACTGTGCAAACGACTCTGATTTGAACACGTTAACCAATGATATACATGAATGTACTAGAAAAAAATGGGTATTTTGTCGGAAACGATGAGCCTTACGAGACACCCAACGAGAATCCAGCCCACTGAGGTGATAGCAGTTAAGTGATTAAGGAGTTCCTGGTAATTTCAGCAGTCATAAAAAGGTTATCAAAACTTGAATAACTGCGATCCTTTTGATGTCGAGTCCCCAAGAAGACACTTGGCGATGTTGGCAATTGACCGTCTTTAGTGGATTGGATGAAAGCAATGACCAATGTACTTACTGAAGAGGAGGAGGCGGAGGAGGAGTCTTTTCTAATCGCCTCACTTTGTGCTGGTTGGTTGACTATAACCAATAAGAGATCATAGTGACTTGAATTAGTATGACGTCGCTGAATTTGGGTGGAGTTAAATTAAACTAGTTTTACTTTTAAAGACAAAAGGAGAAAAACCGACTGATTCAGATTTCTCATGCAATCAACAACGAACCTTATTTCAATTTGTCTTCGTGTTCTATGCGTAAAATGCGACAATGATCGATGCAGTTATCCATATACTATCAATGGAAAAGCTTACCTTGAATCTGTAACTAAGTTGTCAATGAATTTCTTCATTCCTTTTGGAGCGTCGTTTTCCCATCATTCGAAACGCTCATTGTCCCTGTGTTAATAACCAGCATCCTGCACCGTGAATACACTCCAATCAAAGCCTTCATCAGTTGGCCTTTGTGAATCTTTAAATTTCCACGTTGGTACGAAGGTCAGGGACAAGATTGAAGCAAACGAACGACACAGGGGTTCGAACTTCGAGCGAGTTAAGTTTGCTAGCCCCTTCTCCATGGTGAGTCAACTCTTATGTAAGCTTAGTATAGGTACGAAGCCACAACAGTGGAGTACCTTTGAGGAGTTGAAGTGGAATAATCAGAGAACATGAATTAGGAAAAAGAAACCCTTTCAAACCAAATATAATACTCAAATCTTAGTAATCTCGTAGTTTATTGTTAACCTTCAACAAAGTGTCATTGAAATTCATGGATAACTTTTTGAGACAGCCATGAGTGTATACGTGAACATAATAGAGAAAAAAAAAACAGAAGAAAATCTCTCAATCAGAAGGAAATTTCTGGATCCACTCCCAAATTTTACCATCCCTTTCTAGTTCAATTTTCAGTCCTTTCGCAAATTTTCATAGAAATTCATTCATCCTTTTCGGAGATATTCTGTGGAGAGACATGGCATTTTAGCGATATTATGTGGCTTGGACATATAATTACCACGTAGTGTGTGTTTGGGGGGGGGGGCTAATTGTGCGTGGACTCGCCTATTGATTTAATCAGTTATTTCCACAAAATTTGATTGAAATTCATGGAGAAGAAAAATTGCCAATATTATATGATTTTGACATACATCTGAGACGTAGGTGAGATTGAACAGGTATCTGTACCAAAATATAATCATTTCCTGCTTCGTTAATTGCCCACCCTTCCACATAATGTCATGGAAATTCAATGATGACTTTCGGAGACATCCTGTAGAGAGACATGAAATTAAGGCGATATTATGTGGTTTGGACATAACTCCGACGTTAGGGGGATAATTTTGTATGGATCTGCTCAAAAATACACTCAACACTCTTGTAGCTTTTTGTCCATTACCCCACAGAATTACATACAAAATAATTGAGAGCCTGGACAGTCATGAGCGTATATATAAAGTAATTGGTGAAAAAAAAAACAAAAAAAAAAACAGAAAATATTTCTTAATCAGAATTTTTATATCACCCCTTCCTTACCTTATCTACAAAATTTAATTGAAATCCATTAAGAACTTTCGGGGATATTGAGTGGACAGACGAACAGATGAACGAACAGACGTTGGCTGAGGTAGAAAAAAAACAAACAAAAAAACATGTCCGTCGAAAATGACTAACACTGGAAAAAGATGGTACTAAATAATCAAGACCATGTGACTTGCAAGAGAAGTGAAAACGCTAAACATGACAATTTTCTTTAAGGAATCAAGGCCCCGGAAATACCTTTTTCTGTTCCAATGCATGATCCAAATTTGTTGACTGATTCACTTTTAATTCTTCTCCACGTGTTCTATTTGCTTCATCTTCACTTGAACGTTCCTCCACTTTATCAGTTTTCATGTTATGAAGTTTTACACAGCATTCTTTGTTCTTGAGCTTGAAATGGTCTTTTTGGGCTTTTCAATATACTTGACACGTGCTTATATAGAGACACGGGGTCTCTTTCGTTAAGAGAGACAGAGGGCTTTATTTTCACGACAATTTATGCGATTTTGCCCGAAATGATACTGATTTGCCCGAAACTTGAAAACTTGACTGTTTTTAGCCCGCAGTGAGGGGAATGCAGTTCGCACCTGTCCCCCTAACGTTGGCCTATACGTGCTAACTCTTACTGCATTGTTGCCATAAGCTTCGGTTCTTTTACCCCAGATTAAACATGAAGAGTGAACAATGTCGAATCTGCATTTCATACACAGCCATGATTTCCACCAAAATTTGGTGAAAGTATTACTGAACAATTTTCAAAAAATATGCTCACACGGGTTATAAAATGCACAGCGAAAAACATTACGCTGAAAACTTTTGCATCAGCTTAATAGATACGTGCAAAATTTAACAGAATTTGTTAGAAAGGCGACAGTAGTCTTACACCCACTAAGGATCGAACTCGTGAGCAATGAGCAGCGAGGCGATATTAACCATCGCTCTACGACAAACGCTTAGATTTTTACTGAATTTAACTCAGTCTGGCTCAAGACCACAAATATGGGGCACTAACTAAAAGGTAATAGTTTGTAAGATTAGCTTACTAACCAACGCCCTATAGCAGTCAACCTGTTTCTGTAATTTTGTATGCGTTGAAATGCATTTGTTGCACCTAATCCATATCTTTAAAAAACAACTTTATTACAAATGCTGGAAATTCCATGAGGATCGAAAAGTGTCTGATTTTATGACCAGTGATCCCACCAAGGGTAACCACCCAGAGTGGGATCACTGTATATCCTGGTCTAGCAGCGGAAAAATCCAAAATTTAGTTTAGCATCGGAAAAATCTACAATCGCTTTATTTGTTGCAAATATGCAAAGTGATATGTTCTCAGCCTACGACCGCCCAGGTTTTCGTTCATGATACAGTCATTACGACCGTCCACATATCAACGATTGTACCAATGACTAGTATCGCTGCTATTGCAACATTAACTACTTCTAACACCAAAACAATTTCAAGAGTATATTTTGTGTGGAAATCTTCATTTATTGTACGACATTAGGTAATTGCATTATTCGATTAATTATTTGGACCATTGCGTTCATCTTCCCTTTATATTCAGAATATTTTGTTGATAAATTCTCCTGTCTTCTTAATGTTGTTCTAAAGCCTGGAATTGTCCAGTTCTTCCAGCCACTTGGCTAGACTCTTCGAGACTGTTCCAAGTGCTCTGACCTAAGTTGGCACTACTGCTACCTTCCGTAAATAAGATCTCCGGCAAGTTTTTGATTTTGTTTTAGTTTTGCTTTTGCACTATTTCCAGTGGAAGATCATCCCCAACCAGTTATATCTGTTATTGTGCTCCTTCTGGGCTAATTTGCTGCATTCACTTACTAGTTGGTCTATTGTCTCATCTCTATCTCTGCTAAGTCTACATTTACTATGTTCATGCGCCTTGTCTATTCTAATCTTTATATTATTGATTCTTATGTCATTAAGCGACTATTAAGAGCGACTCAGTTTCTCACTAAGTTTCCTCTACGTTCTCAAGTCTGATACCAATCATCAGCAATTCTTTGATTCTGATTTCTGAAATGCACGTCCATATCATTATCCTGAATCTGTTCATGCCGACGCCGATTTGGCTGTGATTCTATTGGCTGTCGAATCATTTAACGTCCCTATCATATCACTGCTTCGCAAATTAACCCAGAAAAAGGGGAGTGAATTCGATGGCATACTTCATTGTTTCATTGTATTTCCAAAAATACCTATAGACTTTTTATTTTCTATAATCACTGCGATGTGGTTATTTTTACGGGGCCTTATTTTTACAAACTATTGAATTAAAACAATTTATACTGATATAAATACTAAAATCGTTTTTTTTTTGTATTTGAATTATTTTAGAGAATTAATTGATTTCTATTGTTCAATTTTATAATCTATGTGGAGTTGATACGATTTATTACAGAAATTGAAATTATGGGAATGATGAATTTTAAAAGAAACTAAAAAACTATTCATTAAGACATCAAAATTACCTTTTACTTCGAGGAGTACATTTCATGGTTGAATGAGTTTGTAAACTAACTAATTTCTTTTACGTTACAGTACGCACTACATTTTATAACGGAATGACATAATGAACAAAAAACTAACTAACAGGGCTACTATTATGGCTATTTTATATCCAAATGTGGAAAATCAAGAATAACGTAAGCAATAGTTTAACATTTTTTAAATCAATAATGATTACAATACTTAATCTGATGAAAATTGATTATCAAATAATTGCTTTTATAAACTATTTCAGCATCTTTATGGTGCAGTAAAAAATTAACAGTAAAAAAAATGACACAATATCAAAATTATTCTTACTTCGCAGTACTACTAGTATTACCAGCTAGAGCAGAACAAGTTGTAAGCATAGAAAGGAATCTATAGTGAAACTTAAATTAAATGTTCTACCTATTTACGATAAGATCTAGAATTTAAAATATATATCAGACACGTTTATTGTTTAGCTGCTTCAAATGGCCAAAATTCATGATGTGAATTAGAATCAACACAATTCATGTACTTACTTGTTTTTTTCTAATGAATTCTCTTATTTTTTGCCATTTGTAACCTTAATGAAGGAAGTACCAACACTTTTTTTAAATTTCAATTTTCTGTTAAATTTCAATTTTTCTTTAAATAAATAAAATGAGAATTTTTTATGCAATGAATTGATTTTAAACAAATTCAATATTTTGTGGAGTAACAAAATGCGGATAATACTGGTTAGTTAGTTTACAGACTCATTCAGCTGTAAGATGCACTTCTACGAAATAAAAGATAATTTAAACATTTCAATAAATGTTTTAGAGTGTATTTACAAACTCATCATTTCCATTACTTCAATTTCTGTAATAAATTGCATTAACTCCATATAGTTTTTCCTGAGAAATATGAATCATCAAACTGAACTACAAAAGTAAATTCATTAAAAAAATTCAATTCCGAAAAAAAAGGGTCCCGTAAAAAAACAAAACAAAAAACATTGCACTAATCATAGAAAATTGGTGTTTTTGGAAATACAATGGCACAATCAAGAATGCCTCCAAATTCACTCCCCTTCTTTCCAGGTTAATTTGCAAAGCAGTGTCATGGTCAGTACGCTGAGTGGTATGCTGAGTGATTTGGCAGCCAATAGAATTGCAGCTAAACTGGCGTCAGCATAAAGAGATTCGGGATAATGAATGCCACCGCTGAAATACCGATACAGTTGTTCTTCTCACTTTTGGATCCTTGTTTTCATTTTTCACTTGTCCCAGACCTGTTCCTTCGCTAACGGTTGTCATAAGTGTATATCAACAGATTTAGATTATGGCTGCTACAGACTCTATAAGTGTGACAGAGATAAAGAGGAGAAGAGAAAGGTAGTTTGATTATAGAGTCGGAAGGATTGGTAGAGAAAAGATAGGTAGGTATTTTAATAAAAAGGCGGGAAGGGGGAAGAAAAGAAAGTTATGTAGTTCCATAACGAGTTGAGAAGGGAGAGGGGTTAATGGCTAAAATTGATATTATAGGAGTGGCTGGCGAGAAGGATTATTATTATTATCATTATTATTATTATTATTTATTTATTTATTTATTTATTTATTTTTTTTTTTTTTGCAATCTCACACCAGTTGCCTGGTGGTAACTGCTGGAGTTTGAGTGACAGCAAGTCTCCTCAAGTCTCCAGCCCTTCTCTCGAGGTACTCATAGGTCACAGTAGTACTGTGGTTTACAGTTTCACACCGGTTGCCCAGTGGTGATTGCTGAAGGCTGATTGACAATAAGTCTCCTCAGCTCTTCAGCCAACATCTCTTCTCTCTTTCGCCTATCATACCAGTGCTACGGTTTACATTTCCGCTTTCATTTTATTATGATTATTATTTCAGTGCACTTAGGAGCTAGGGATACTTGAGATCGTTCCTTTGTGGTTGCTCTATAAATGCAGTGTTGAAATCGTTTCGACCAAACCTAACAAATCTTAATTTGAAAATTAATTTATCAATTCATCAATTTTTGTCAGGGAATTCTGTGGGAAATTGTCATCGAGTAACAATATCTGACCAGCGCTAAAAATGAAACCCTAGATTCACAGGCGAACGAAATGGGGAGGGGGTCATGTATCCCTTTCCCCAAAAAAATCGGACGAAATGGGTTAAAATTTCGGGCAAACCGGTGAAATTCGGACAAAACCGTGTAAAAAGTTCCAATGCAGCCATGCCGAAATTTACAAAGTAGAAAAAGCCATTTGCAGTAACAATAGAAATACTACAGGTTACTCTGAACACTGATACTAGTTCTTGGAAGAAGGCAGCCCGAAGTAGGTGGCCCAGAAACTCATCTGACATTTAACGAATGTGTCATCATGGCTTCTCGCAGGTTGAACAAGCTGCTACTGTTGCTCTCGCTCTCGCTCAAGTGGTATGTGACGTCACTACCGTTCCCCGGCCACCTGTTTCACTGTCACAGTGACTATTACTACTACTACTACTGCTACCACTCTTACTAGTGCTACTACTACTTCTGCTGCAAGTCACTGCTATGGGCAAGGCATTTTCTTCTTTCATTGGCGATAATGATGAGTCACCTGACCCTGGCGCCCTAGATGCCAAGGCTACAACTAATACACTTACGCACGTAAATGAATATGGTCATACAGATACGTAGACGTGGGCAGACAAGCACACACACGCACAAATTAATATATATGTGTGTGTGTCCAAAAGTAGTTCGGTTGTTTCATGGTGGGACATATCAAGTGTCCTTTAGATAGATCTAACCACTCCCAAACAGGTTACTCTTTTATTTATTTATCAGAAACCGTCTATCAAAACGACCATTAAAACTGTCAACTTGGTCTCTTCAGTTTTTAAATTGGTCCGGCTAGCTGAGGAGGTATCATACGTACAGGTCACATCAATGGAGCTAGAGGGCTGATTTTATAATCAATTACTTTTTATTATGTCTAGTAATTTTTTTAACCCCCTACATAGTTTTTTGTGATGGTTTCAGTTTGCAATGTAAGAATATGCTAAATTAGTCTCTCACTTTGTGCCCGTTAGCATTTACGCTTTTTTTAAAAATGAAAGGCGAGAGATGTAACTTATTCATTGGTCACCCCATTTCCAATTTGATTGATCGCTCCCAACACGGCATGCTGCCAAAAGACATTCCTCGCGTGGCGGTTTCAATTGAGTGATTAACCAGACCAGTTTGTTTATTATTCATTTATTCATTTTTTACAAATCATTTTTTTGACTTATCGGAAGTTAATTTTCTATACTGCTTGTTTAAATGTTGTAGAATATAAAAACAACCTGAGCGTTGCTATTAAAAAAACACCGAATATTTGACGAAAGAAAAACTACGATATTTTGTCACGTATTTGACGTACTTCTTTTTTCTTGAAATTTCACCCTTAGAATCGTCCACAATATCCATGCATTTTATTTCGTCTGTTTAAATGTTATTAATGGGAAACAACTGCGCCCTTACTTGGCCATACGGAAGCACTAACGAGTAGCCTCGATCGGGTAAACGGAAGTTTCGCACTTGTTCAGTTTTGAGTCATCGTAACGCTCGCTTTTTTGTTTGTCTCCTTTATTTCTATCGCTACAAACACGGTTAAAACCAATTATGTTTCTAACCAGCATGCAACTAACCAATCAACAGAGCAAAGAAGTAACAGAAGCTGACTCTTTCCCACAGTATTATTTGTCTAACATGTTGGTGTTTGCAAAAGTTTCGAATTATTAAAAAAATTTGAACTATTCAAGAATAGTTATTAAGTTTTGGAAGTTTTTTTAAATTTCATCTTGATAAAAACGATTCTGACGTCGATGACACGGAGTTGACAACGAAATTATGAACATCGAAGATATTAAATTTTTGATCAGATAAGGAATATTGCATTGGTGGAAACAAATAATAATCTGACGGTGCTACGTGTGGTGAATATGCAATCAGTAAAATATGGTAGGCTTCGTCAACAGCGCGCTCTTTGTATAAGGTAAAACAATCACAGAAAATATTTTTTGTCAACAGCAAAGGGAGAGGAAATATTTACCTCCTAATCCCCAGCTTAGGTCAAAAGAAAACATGTCTTTTTTCAAAATGACGATTCAAATCCATAACCAGAAAAATAAATTCAGGA
Organism: Thysanoteuthis rhombus; assembly: GCA_963457665.1. Lineage (NCBI taxonomy): Eukaryota > Metazoa > Mollusca > Cephalopoda > Oegopsida > Thysanoteuthidae > Thysanoteuthis > Thysanoteuthis major. The sequence continues at coordinate 52,663,878 of OY735212.1, read as the reverse complement.
GATGATCAAATCGTTTAGTTGAAATATTTTAGTACATCCTCCTAACTCAAATGGATTAGAGCTGAAATACTTTCTCGGTGATAAAAACTTAAAGGCTAGGAAGAGATCAATTCGGCAAAACCAGAATTGTTTTTGTCCAGAATCTCAGATTCTTTCAACTAAGAATAAAGGAATTAGCTTCACAGCAGGTTTTGTTATTGCTAATAATGGTGATAATGTTCTTGAGGAATAAATCGAACATTTACTCAAGAGGGTTTTTTTTTCAAAAATGCGACATTACTTTCCGAACCAGATGATAGCTACTTTTAGCTATGACACAGGTCTTCACCGAATGACAATGCCATCCCATTCCCAGTAAAATAAACTAAAAGACAAAATTGTTCAATTCAGAATATCTTAACGCATCCTCCTAACTGATCTGGCTTAGTTGTAGATTTCCGTTTGATCATTTATTCCTTGAAGACTTTTTTTAAATGGTGAAATCTTTACAAGTAATGAAGGGATCTATTCAGTATTATGAGAATTCTTTTCGTCCTGGATCTCAGATTCTTTTAAAAAGGAATGAAGGTTAATAAGCATTTGAACTTTTTTTGATGATTTTAACCCTGAAAATAATCAGCAACATGCAAGGATGAGATAAGGATTTCCTCGACTTGAAACTAGACAACGGAATGGTACATTCCACACCTTCACCATGCCTAGATGGACTCCCTCATCTCGGTCTCCCAAAGCCATCCTTTTTACGACATTCATATGATGAAAACCACAGTGAACAATGGCCGAAACGTTGTGTTCGAAAGATGAACCAAGATCAGGACGACTGTCAGAAAGAATCTATATATAAAGGAACTGGTTTTATAGTTGGCTTACGTTACCTATGGATGGTTTTCATAGACGCCTCGGAACAGTTTCATTAAGGGGGGCAGAGGACTTGATTTGCCCTAATTTGTACACTGATTTGGCCAAATTCAGGGTGGGACAATTGTCCTCTACTCCCTGGCTCGTACACCGAGTCCATGACAAAAGAACCCACCAGATTAATTTCTGTGGGACAAAAACCCCAGGACAAAATCTCTAACCAACGGGTGAATTCTCAACTCCTATCGGACATAAAAACCCACGTAGTAAAAAATAAAACAGAATTTGTTAAAAATTTTCAATAATTTTTTTACTAATCTATTTCGATGGAACGGAGTATCGCAAAATTGTACAAATCAAAAAATTCCTTTCAGGGTTTTTTTTTTTTGTAAATTAAAAAAATGAAGGTTTTATTGCGATTTTATTTCTATTCTGCACCACATGTCTCAGGAAATAATTTAAATCTGTCAATTTACCGAAAAAATAAGTAATACTTTTAAAAGGACAATTCTTTACAACGAAAATATATAACATCTGTTAATTTTTGCTTCTTGGGAGCACCAAAAATTATAAAAGTCTCTAAATGTATAATTTTTAATTGAAAGAATTGAAAGATATTGTCCCAGAATATTACTTGATTCATTTAAAAGTGTTACTTTTTTATGACAATTATTGAGAAATTTTTACGAATTCTGTTTTATTTTTTACAACATGGAGTTTTTGTCCAGTGGTGCATTTGTCTCAGGGTTTTTATCCTAAAGGATATTGTCCGGTGATTTTTTAGTCAACATTCATCGTAGGTCTATGAGGAATCCTACTGGTAACCTAATGTAGAGTTTTTTTCCCCGAGAATTCCCCACGCGTGTGCACACCATGTTCAGTGCCAACTGTTTTCAATGAGTCACGTTCAGGATTCGCTTCCAACCGCAGTTGAAGAAACCATCATCTCTATCTCTCCCTTTCTCTCTCCATGTATATATATTTTATTAACATATATATATATATATATATATATATATATATATATATATATATATATATATATATATATATATATATATATATATATATATATATATATATAATGTTAATTCATTTTAAAACAATTTTAATAACATTCTAATAAACAACTAGTGCAATCAAGGTTAAAAATTTAATTATTTCTATTAAATTAAAAGTGCTCAGTATATTATTAATTAAATAAAGAGAAATATTTACTTAAGATTAGAAACACGTGTTGGGTGTTTTCTTTATATATATATATATATATATATATATATATATATATATATATATATATATATATATATATATATATATATATATATATATATATATATATATATGCATGTGTGTGTATTTAAGAATAAACATATTTGGCCCGACAGAATGAATTATGAATTGCGTTATATTATATAGAAACTTATTTGAAATGATCTCATTAAACAGTTAAAATATCACTCAATTTAAACAACGCTAATTGAATGAATAATCAAAGAAAATGAGGCAGCTGCCGGAATCTGCAAGTATATATATATATATATATATATATATATATATATATATATATATATATATATATATATATATATATATATAATGAAGCAATAGATATGCTATACGAACACGTTTCTGAAGAAGCCGAATGGCACTTGAACGCGTTTGTTAAACGAATCCATTATTTCACCATATTAAAGCTTTACATTAAATGTTTTTGTATCGAGCACTTTTTATGAAATAAACCCATTACAAATTATATAATGAATTATAGATTCGTGCTTTGGTATATATATATATATATATATATATATATATATATATATATATATATATATATATATATATATATATATATATATATATATATATAGTTATCATCATATATAAGACTAGAGGCTATCACTAGCAACGCTTAGCAGACATTTTGGTGAGTTAACGCTATCAAACAATCATATTAACGCCGTAATAGTAAGTACCCTTGCAGGAAGGTGGAGTGGGGTAGATGTCTGGCGAAGAATGAAGAGAGAACATCAATTCGGAATGCATCCTTGATACTGGCATCAAAATAGAAGCTCAGATGTACGGACATGATTATGAATTAGTCTTATCCATCTCTGGGTATGATATACATTCCTCAAACTAAAATAAGCATGAACTAGCAGTGAATAGATGCGGGACCTCACCCGTGTACTGGATGTGACGTCATTCTCGCATTGGACGCATAAGTCTTGACCAGGTAACTAACGCGTCAAAACATTCTGCACGAAACGAGCAAATACAGCTGCAACTCTGTTGCTAGTCATCATATGAGGAGTTGATTATTGTGTTACTTTAAAATTATTGGGTGACAGTGTTTTCCAAGTGGCAATTTTTATGACTATTAATAGTCTCTTCTGTTACTTTTCAACTTACTCATGTAAAGGCTGCGTTCTATGAAAAGTCGCTTTCTACTTAAAGAATTGATATATTTCGCTCTTATTCTACAGACATTAAGCCCTCTCTTCATCTGTATCTTCCCTTACCCCGTTCTAACCATTTCCGCCATATTCCGAAGACATTTATCTCTTTCCTCATCAGTGTATTCTTCCCCACCTCTTTCTTACTATTTCCCCGTGTCTTTTTGCATTGTTCTATAGTATTGTACGACAGACGGAAAGTAAGGGTCCAGTTCAGAGTTATATTCGATTTTAGGAAGAATGATTTCTCAATGAAGTAAATGTAACAGCTGCAAATCAACTGGATTTGCGTCATTCTTCAAGTTGAAGCACTTTAAAATGTAGCGGTAACGCAACTCCTGCAACAATGTGCTGTTTTTGCTGTGTTACAATAACAATCCACTGACAGGAACTGAATCATTATGGTAAGGATTAATTGTACAAAGTGATCGAAATGATTATAAAACACACACGAATATAGTTTGTAAATGTCAAATATCGGTTCAAGGAGCGTAACCAACATCGATAAACAGGTTTCCCCGCTATCCATAAGAAGAACGTTCCTATGGAGACCTTTCGTATGCATTCATATAGGACATGATTTGACAATTCTCACCCCCACCAAAAAATAAACCTGTATTTCCGCTACAACTGATTGCATAGAAAGGTCTGGTGGTAGATTTACAGGATAGTTTGAATTCCTATGAAAAACTGAAGGATAGGAAAAAATGAGACTAAACATACTGTAGAATTTCAAGCCCCCCTCCCATCAGCCAGATGAAGAACCTCAATCTTTGATACACACAGTATATATATATATATATATATATATATATATATATATATATATATATATGTAATCGAACCTACCATAAACTCCCAACCAACATCACACAAAACTACAAAAAATTAAACACCAAGACAAAAAACTACGACAAATTAAACAGCTGTAATAGGAAGGAAACCCATTAAAAAATGCCTACATACCCATGAAGGACTATTAACTGGACTTCATAGATAAACCCGCCACTAGACTGATTAACCCCACTGAATCACAAATAAGAAAAATTAGTAAGAAAATAGTAGAAGACATAAAACAACAGCATCAAACAACAGCTACAACTAAACCTGGTTTTCGTGACATAAAGCAAAAAATACTTTTACTTTCGCACAATTCGACATTATGGACCTCTACCCTACTATATCCAAAGAAATCTTCGAGGAAGTCATAGCAATTGAAAAAATCTGCACAAACATCATCAACAGAGATATAGAAATGATCAAACACTGTAAACTGACGGTACTGTTCAACAATTAAGAACAATAGACTAAAAAATCGACGTCTGCAGGTTTGATGTTTCTATGGGTAGTCTCGATTCAACTGAGATGTTGGACCTAATCGGTTTGCATATTTTGTATAACCTCACCAGAAAACTAGACTCTGAAATCATAGGACTGTAACTGTATCAGGATGACGGGCTACTATTTGTAGAAAATAGCAACGTGCAAAAATATGGAAAAATTACTAAATACATCACAAAAGAAATGGAAAAAGTGAACTTCAAAGTTGAAATCAAGGCCTATGTAAAAATTCTACATTTTTAGATGTTACTTTCAATTAAAATAATAACGCCTATAAACCACTCAGGCAAGAAAATCTGATTTCATATATATTGACACAAGTTCTACCTATCAAGACAAAATCATCAAAATATCCCAAAATCAACAGAAATTAGACTATATATAATTCCTTAATAAAATAATATGAATCAATGAAACAATATTCAACAAATAACTATACTAAAGCCCTAAAGTACAGCAGTCTTAAAATATGTTGAAAAATAAAATTCATCTGAGTAAAACATATCAACAACAAAAATGTAGAGGTAGGAAAGTCATCTGGTATACATCGCCATTCAACCTACAAGTAAAAACCAACTAAGAAAAAATATTCATTCAATTAATAGAAAAACACCCCCAAGCTATCCATTGAGTAAAACATTAAAAAAAACAAAAAACTGAACATTAGCTATAGTTGTACTGATAATTTTGATAATTTCATAACAAAACATAACAATAGAGTAATTAAAAATAATACCAACGGAGGAAGCATAAATGAACCAGATTGTAATTATACAAACAAAAGCAAATACTCTTTGCAAAATAAATGACTCAAATCGAATATTGTATACCAAGTTGAAATATCAACCCAAAAGAAACCCTTAGGAATGAAATATTATGTTGGTATATCGAAAACATACTTCAAACTAAAAGTAGCCGTCCATATATTATCATTCATAAACAAAAAATGTAATAACTGTACGCCACTATCGACTTAATATTGGAGACTAACCGATGGCAAACTCAAACCTACTGTAAAATGAAAATATCAAAACGAATATACATATCCTAGAATATTGAAACCCCTTGTTACATATGTCTAAATGAGAAATTTGAAACCCTCACTTTTGCCAATATAACAAAAAACAAAACAGAATTATTAAACATAAAAAATGGAGTAAAAAAATGTCTTTTACCAAACATAACTCAATAACCCACACAAAGATATACTAGAAATTAACCACCCTAGATATCTAATTTCCCCAGCCACTTTAAAGAACAACCCAATCACCTAAATTATCTTAGACATGTGAAAACAGACCAAACCCAGAATAATTAAATTAACAACTAAGGTTATATAAAACGGAACCCTCACATTGGGAAAAAGGTTCAAGTGAGAATAAGATACTCTTAGAAAGCAAAAATATCAAAAGAACTTATGGATTAACAATGCACTGATAGCGAAAATACCTAAACCATACCCCCTAATTTGTAATTCATGACATCCAACAATCACAGCATCCCCATTAAATAAAACAGCAAAAGAACATAACAAGCAATGACCAATCAACAAGCAAACAAACGAACAATATATATATATATATATATATATATATATATATATATATATATATATATATATATATATATATAAGTAGAATGAAAGCAAGACAACCTAGAAAATTAACCTCCCAAATGTCCCAAATAGGAATCTAAAATAAACTGAATCATTCGCCTGAAGAAGCCCAAACAGGGCAGATGAGGAACTATGTTAAAATAACTATTTTATTTTTAAATCCCCGAAACAGAAAAATAGTTGACAGAAATGACATGTAAAAAGTATTATACGGTTTTAAAGTTTGAAGCTGTAAAGCTTTCCAGACCCACTCCCTCTCTCTCTCTCTCTCTCTCTCTCTCTATATATATATATATATATATATATATATATATATATATATATATATATATATATTGATATTGTTTGATGTGAAAGGAAAATCGTCATAATTATCTGCTTGTAGAGGACATGTAAGCATTTCATGTCCGGTTTTAGATCCTTCCGGTGATTCTACTTATTTATTGAGATGTAACATCGAGAAATATTAACATGATTATTTGAATATTTTTCCTTAACTATCACGTGGCTGAGATAGCTGTGTATTTCATCCTGACGTAAACTTTTTCAAATACTTACGTAGGTACATCAGTAAGTCCGTAGTCTAACAATGGAAAAATATATTTTGTGTTTTTCAGGATGATCTCCTTCCATGTCAATGCTCTTGATCTAGTCGTGAGTAATAATCAAATTAGTGGAACATTATACATTGAAAATTTCAGATCACAATTCAGTTAATAACCGTTTCGGGTGACGGACATTAATCCACCATCGTAAAAAAAGAGGGCTACTTGGCAGTGGCGTCGCAAGGGTTCTCATCCGGGGGCCATGATAGCGCCCAGGAGGAAGCTGCTATATCTTATAAGTGAAGGGGCATAATCATTGATTAACAGGCATTATAGATCAGGGGGAAATTTTTGCACCCCTTCAATTCTACCCACTGCTCCCCTCTTGCTACACCTCTGCTATTTGGTAACTGAGACATTTCCCACCAAGTCTAGGAGTCGATGCGGAGTAGTATTTCGAACACAGGCAAAAGATAGAATTTCGAATGCTGATTCTCCATGCAGGCACGTTGAAGTTTAGCACAACACTATCCTCCAACCCGATTCCTACCCCAATGGACATGATACTAGAAAAAGCCAAGCTCAGTAAGTATCTATTTAATCACTGTCCCACCACAGCAATATGTGACACAAGGTCGGGCTTAACGTGGGAAGAAACCAGTAAGTATCTGTGAAGTCAAAGGCTACTTGGCGGCTGAGCTAGATGCGTATCTCACTCTGGTGCCAGTAGTCTGTGTTCGAGCCTAGTTGAAAGCCAGGATTTCGAATGCTGATTTTCATGGCTGTAAGTCTACTTGTATGATTGACAAAACAAAATTTCCCTCCTCATTATTTTCCCCTCATGTTGACCTTGTACCAGACGGAGCTAAGCGAGTATTCCTTTGCTTCCGGAAGAATTTGGGTTCGTTCAAAAAATTGTATCTGTTTACATAACAAACAATAAATTCGGAGTGTTGGTAGATCTTGATTGGCGCAGTTGATTCGTACTAAAATTTTCCGTACTGTTCAAACCTACTCTATTCTGTTTTAATGAGGTTTTCAGTTTCATCAATTGGTATAGAAGAACCTTGACTGCACTACATTAATCATGAATCGAAACCGTACTATTCAAGGTATTCCTCTGATTATATTTCACACGTACGCACCTTCTCTTCTTCACGAAATATTCCAAAGGGAAAATATGTTTGGATTCACTGTTGGTAGGTTCCGTGCTATTTTACATGAAAATGGTGTTCTGTTGGAATCGGGTGAGACCCGATATTTCCTCCAGAAATAGTTTTCCAAAAACTAAATCTCGGTTCGTTAGCAACCACTGAGTAGGCGTGTACAAACACGTGCGTGCGTGCGTGCGTGCGCGCATGCACGCACGCACGCACACACTTGTATATACGTGTATGTAAATTGTGGAAAAATTGACAATATGAAAAAAGAAAAAGACTTGAGACTACTTAGTATATCTCATTTTTTCTTTTCTTATTCAAGTAGTGTACGTACGCTCCCCCCCTGTCCCTGGGTTTCGTCAGAACTGTGAAAGCAATAGTTGGTTTGAGAGAAATGATGAAAATTACAAAAATACCCGGATGTTTTTTTTATTTTTTTTATTTTTCTGTGTTAGAGGGAAAGGGGTTTTCTGATGTATGTAAGTTGGGTCTCCAGACAAGTGGATGTCCTCTTTAGTAGATGAGGTTTTTTGCGGGGGAGGGGGAGGGAAACAGAATGGCTTGATGATCACAGCGCCGAAATCGCACGCTCGAACACACGCATGGGCACACATACGCACAAATACACACACACACACGTACGCTCTGTCTCTCTCTCTCTCTCTCTCACACACACGTACGCTCTCTCTCTCACACACACACGCACGCTCTCTTTGTGTCTCTTACACACACACGTGCGCGCGCACACACACACACACACACACACACACACACACACACACACACACATATATATATATATATATATATATATATATATATATATATATATATATATATTTGTATTTCTCGGGAAAGGAAAGAAATAAAAGTAGTGCTTGATCTAGTAGATATTTTCGAAGATAGATCGGTATGAACTGATTGTGATGTGTTGGGATGACAAGTTTAGGTTGTCTATGGTCCTAAGGTCAACAAATTAATACCCTTTCCAATTGCTAGAAATTTTGTCCGTTTTTCAGTTCGAAAATCTCAGAGCAATCGAAAACGATTTGCGTTTAGAATAAGGGAATCCTCTTGACGCCAATAGAAGTGAATCCCTAGTAAACAGGGGAGAGCTAAAAAATAGAACATTTATAGAACTAGAAAGCATTCAGAGATCACATATCTCTGTCAACGTCATTGTCACTAAAACTAGATGAAAATAAATTAACATATACCTACGATTCAGGGGAGGGAACTGTTAAGAACTCCTTGATCAGATCCAAAATTCATTCAATTCTTAGCCAATGGAACAGATAGATAAGTACATAACTTCGTACTGGTGAAGAGTGATTTACTCACATGAAAATTTTTCAGCACGATAAGACCAGTGATTTTTCAGAGAGATATAAACACAATGGGAAAGACACAAACGAGAATGCCTAGATAAGCAATCGGATATTTACAACAACAAAGATCGTGTTGCACCAATCTTGGATATGAACTTGGATTAACTTGCTATATTTGAAATTCTGGATCTTAGCAGGTGTCGAATACCTTGCTCCTAAATCAAACTTACAACTGTCTCGGCCGTAGAGCTGTCTTTAGATACGATAATACATTTAAAAGTCAGTTTTGTCACGTATTCCCTCACCTATAAATTCAGGCAACAAGTATAATTCTGTTATAATTGCTTAAATAGTTTTTAAAAATGGCTAAAATTGGCTAATCTAGTCCAAAATCTTATACACATACATTCTCATTTAAAATTCACTTATCAAATGAAATACCTATAAACTAAGGCTCCAAAACACATTATTAATAGAAATATTACATTTACTTTTACTTTTATTTTTTTTTGAATGACCTGATTTTTATAAATGTTCATTGGATAAATTGTAGAAGATCAGCCAGATCTAGGCGGAAAAAACCTTATTTGGCAACTTTGATAAAAGAGTGTGTTGAGTTAATCCTTCTCTGCCTGATCAATGAAGTTGAAGAAAGAAAATCGTCAACCAAGTACAACAAGCCCCTACCTAATTGGACAGCTTCTGCTCGTCTGACCACCATTTTACTTGTCAGATTCTCTCTTCCTTCCTCCTCACCGTCTTTTTTTTTTTTTAATTCTTGACAAAGCAGAGTCTGGAACAAGATCATAGGTGTGGGGCACCCACGCGTAACGATCGAAATCAGCAAGGGGGGGGAGATTTAATTGCATCTCCACAAGGGATAATACGACACAAGACCAGGTTTATAATGGAGTCTCACTTGTGTAGACAAGGACAGAAATTTTTTGGTTGCTGCCACAGTATCACGTGGACGTCAGGATTACTCTTGACCCACCCATTCGTAAGTAAAGTGTATTCGATCTCCACGAAATGACCCACTATTTTGGTCAGATTACTTTAACCACCCCTTCACAAAAGTGGCCATTTGTACATGCTCCCCTCCCCTTCTAGCACTCTAAGGATTACAAACACACACTTACGCAGGGCAAGACCTGCGTCAACCACCCAGTCAGCCACTATCTATTCAGCCCAACCAACATACACTCCTAAACATCAATATTGACACACACATGGAACAGCCATGACACACACCACCAGTGCATCGCCTTACACGCACTGACTAACCCGCATATCACACATTCACACACACACTACCAGCGCACTCACTAATTTCAAGCAGAATTACAAGCACACAATCACACACACACACACACACACACACACACACACACACGCACGCTTGCAGCTACTAAAGCCTTCTCAAACGGAGACATACTACCAACAAAGCCCCTTTCCTTAACTACAAAACAATTTGGTCTTCCCACACTATCACATCAATTAGAATCTCCTTTCCATGCCTTGTTCCTCTGGATTCTGGGCCATCATTGTCATCATTCTCGGTCCGTCGAAGCTGTCCAGCGGCGAAATATTTGTGGTGACAAATATGTATAAATGATAAATATTTGTACTTAACTTTGTTTTCAGATTGTCTTTTTTGCCGTAATGTCACTTATAAAACGTCCTTTCACAAATCATTCACTTCATTAGCATGCTCGTCTTGTGAACTATCGTAATATAGTACGTATCTCGAGAACATGACTTCTGTTCCATGAGAAGCCCTACTTTAGTCCAGTACAAAGCAATAGTATTGTAACACCTATTGCGCTAAATAATAATGCACTAAGCTTAGTTCAATCTGGCACACAGCAACAATTTGAGGATACAAATAAAGATTGAACTCAATACACTAGCGAATCATCTTGCAAGGAGAGCTTCTTTATCATCGCCCTAAGGTGAGCACCCTAAATAGTCATTCACTCAGCTATTCATTTAGTCTGGTACAATGCCTCAACAGTGGATACCTTGCAAAGATCGAACCTCCGACACTAGCGAACCAGTCTTCTAGGCTAGTATTTTGACATCACTGAATAGCAGCACCGAACAACCGGGTTAAATGGTAGAGTGCTCACTTCCGATTGCGTAAGTTGTGGGTTCAATCCAAGGCTGTGTCATACCAAATGGTACTCAATATCTTCTGCTTAGTACTCAGCATAGAGTAGGAATGAGGAAGCCTGGAAAGGATGGGCTCCGTCATGCTATCTCTCCCAAGACACATCCATGAAAATATTGTTACCCCTACGAACATGTACAGGGGACCAAGAACCCTATACTTAGTTACGGGACTATGAGCTGTAAACAAGCATCTTGTGAATATATTCACTAAGCTTGGGTACAGAGATACAGTTGTGGGGCACCAAGTGAGGATGGAAAGTCAGAAAACTACTTCCCTATGGGAGGTAACAGAATCAGGATGTACAGTAATGTCTAAATTATTGTGCGCTTTTTCCTCACACTAACATATTTATATTCTTGGACAAATTTAGGGAAAATCGCAAGATATTTGAAAAACTTTTATGTCTTCTTTATTTACATCAACTTATCTGGTAATTTGAAGCCCTTTATCGCTGCATTAACAGCTGCAACACACTTCTTAATGCCCTTGGTGCACTGACATGTCAGCTACTCTATTTTTGATGCCGAAATTCAGTCAGCTCTTTTCTATTTGTACAGACAATCTTAGACATTTCATCTTTGGTCTTTCCACGAGCCTTTGATTGGGTTGATGTCAGGACTACTCTAGGGCCAGTCGAGCACTTGGATGCGAACTCCCTTGACATGGTCCATGATCTTGCTGGCCTTGATTCAAGATTCATTATGCAAATGTTAAATATCAAAGTCTTATGGTAAAAATATTTTAATTGGTAATAATTCATAGTCGTGCAGACACAGAAACCAAACCGACAAAGCCTTGTTCGCACAGTATTGGGACTGCACAGTACATCACAGGCCTTCTACGGATTTGCGAAATCCTTAGACGATGCTAATCGTTGTTTTTATGCAATCAAAATTCTGTCTCGTCTTTGAGTTGAAACGCGTTTTTGTCCATACTTTCTGACACGCTGATGAGACAATTTTTCATCATTTTCAGTTTCTTTTTAATGCTGAATACACTTTTCTTGATATTCTTACTTTTTGCAATTTCATCACAAATTAAGGAAGTATCTTTCATATATATACTTTCACTTGGACACTTTTCCTTGGGCTAAACTCTTTACCAGAACCCATAATGGAAATATTGGACAAGCACACACGGTAATCGCAACTCCAACCTGTTTGATTTGAGACTTACTAAAAATGAGGGAATGAGAATGAACAAGAGGATATGATAGTGCGTCTGTGATCAACAACCATCTTAGGGTAGGATGAGGTAAAGTTCACTCGAGGTCAATCTGAGATCACATAAAGTCAACAGAGGTTTTAATTCACTTTGTACAGAACATGAGAATGAATACAAAATCCTAAATGTATGATAGCATGTGTTACTGTTTACACATTCGAAGCTTAAACAAAGTTTTTAAACGATTTGAAAAAGTGCACAATAATTTTGACAGTACTGTAAAGCAAAAATATTTCAAGTTGCAAATAATGGCAAAATGAAGATGTGTAATCGGATCGAAATAGAGTTCTTAGAATTGGCAGATTAAGTTAAGCTGAAGAGTTGCAAAGTTAATGACTCTTTCTTGCACATGCGCAGAAATTCTGTCCGACTGTTTGTGCATCGAGTTACCAAATCCTAACCTAAATTCCTTGAATGGGGCGAACAGTGAATGAGGGCAATTTGGTGATTCAGGATCATTCGAATGTTTCATGTCTCAAGCAACTCGAAGTCCAAGGTGCGTTTATATATGCACTTATCAATCGATATTAATTCATAGATTATCAGTAATGAGAACAAATGTGGCATTATATACCATATAAGTTTACTAGTACACTCACATTAATTCCCGACTCCTGACAATCCATTTCTCGTTGATTTTCTATGCATTTCTTTTATAAAAGCATTCGTGTAATTTGAATAACAGTGGTATTTTGCCAGTAAGACTTGAATACAGAGATACTTTACAAGGTAGGAAAACCAAGAGAAAAGGAATACAAATAATGACAGTAGCTCATTTGAGAATGTTAGCTGATATTTATCAAACTATGTTTATAAGATCAGTTCTGGTCTGAAGTTGAGGAGAAACACTGAAGAACTCATCGACTGGAATTTAAAAAAACGAACAGGGATGAGAAAAGTAATCTGAGTAACGTGTGGAATTATGCCAATGACCCGTCACGGGATGGCAGTCAATAGCTATCGAATCAGCGTCTAAAGTAGCTAAGGAAGGAAGAAGAATGTATCGACCAAAGCGTAGTGATGAGAGGCCCGGTTGCTCCAGGGTCAAACTCCACTCCTACTTCTATATTTCGCCCGAGTGAGGATGATTATTGCCACTTTTGTATTGTATATATAATAAATAAACAAATATATATATATATATATATATATATATATATATATATATATATATATATATATATATATTCAAGCATAAATGTAATTAATTATCAGAACGGAATAAGATAAATTTTGTAGATATACCGTCAGTGTGGTTCATTCGGTAAGAGAGCCAGCTAGAAAGAAGCGGTAAATTTTAGGGCAGTTGGGGGTGGGGGCGATTTGTTTTTCTGATGGAGAGATATTTTTCCGTTTCTTTTTTTCAATTTCATTCATGTATACAATCACGACTGTTCTCACGATGTCTCACAGTTCTCAATGAATTTTTATGAAATTCTGTGGAGAGGTGGAAAATAGAAAGAACTGATTCAATTTTTGAGCGGATTCATGCACAATTATCCCCCCCCCCCCAACGTTGTAGTATTGTGTCAAAACCACATAATATTTTCATAATTCTACGTCCACGTGATAACTCCAAAAAAAGAGGACAGATCCATACGCAATCACTCCTTCCCCCTGATAATGGTGTTGGCAGAGGTATGCATTGTCTGAGTGCTGTTTGAGTGCTTTCTAGTTTTATTGATATATTCATTTCTTAGAATAAAATGAGCTCTTGGGTATTTCTAACATACATTTTGGTAGATAAATAAGACTTGTCAATTTAGCTGAGCTGGTCATGGACACGACTACTGAACGGTTGACTGTGATTTCAAACACGGTAGGGGAATGTTGATTTTTTACTTCCGTAAATTTGGTGAAGATTGTTTTCGTTGTTCTTCTCACGGTTGAAAAACAATGTCAACGCCAGGTTTGGATTGAAGTTTAACAAGCAATGGTGAAAATACTAGTCTTATAAACAAATAATTTTCCAAGTGGAAAGAAGATGAATGACGACGGTGACTCAGTATTTCGTAAAATATTTATTAACCAGAATCCAGCGGTGGTATCAATGAAGGGGTGCAAAGGGTGCGGTCCGCCCCGGGAGACCCCATCTGTGTGGATCAATTTAACTCTACAGCAAAACCTTGAACAGTGAGATTTCTATTAATGTGGGTTTTGATGTGGTACGTTTAATGTATTGCTGTGCAAATCAATATATCTAAGTAAAGGCTGAAAGAAAACACATTGAATAAGCATAGGTGTATGAGTCAGGTGGAGCAAAAATCAGGCGAAACAGCGAGTAATTTCGGACAAATCAGTGTAATTCGGAATAAAACCGTGGGAATAAAACCGTTGTACTCTACGGCCTTCATCAGGTATTATCTGGTAGGTGTGGGGAAGTAACGAACCGAACCCTTTATTTAACCGACGGGGGTATATGTATGTCGTTACTTCCCCCACACCTACCAGATGATACCTGATGGAGGCCGTAGAGTACAACGGCCGAAACGTTGTATGAAAAACAACCAAGATGAGGATAGTCCGAATAATAATAGAAATAATAATAATAATACCTTATCTCAAAAATTCAGAGAAACAGTGGCTGATTTTGTCAGATTTTTTATGTTCCAGCGGCAATGTTGTGGTAATTAGCGTTTGTGAAACTAAATCAGATCTTTTAGAAAATAATGAAATGTTTAAAGACAGGTCCAGTAGAAACTGTCTCATGACAAATATCATGTGTTGGGAGTGATCAATTAAAATGACTGAAAAAACGATGACCAATGAATAAGTTACTTCTCTAGCCT
Organism: Thysanoteuthis rhombus; assembly: GCA_963457665.1. Lineage (NCBI taxonomy): Eukaryota > Metazoa > Mollusca > Cephalopoda > Oegopsida > Thysanoteuthidae > Thysanoteuthis > Thysanoteuthis major. The sequence continues at coordinate 52,648,389 of OY735212.1, read as the reverse complement.
CTTGTTGGATTACTAAAAAGTCTGAATTTTCAAAAAACAAGCGTGTATGCTGCTGGAAACAAACTATGGGACACATTCAGCATGAACTTACATTGCAAATTGAACATCCCACTAAAAATCTCTTCTGGGTGATTTTCAATAACAAAAAATAAAAAAATCAAATGTTAAAATTTTCAGCGCACTTGCTCCTGTGCACCTGATACACACATACACACTCACACACACACATACACACACACACACACACACACACACACACACACACATACATATATAGCCAGTGAGCCAGTGAGACCAACCTGAAACCCGAAAAAAACCCTGTTGATAGTTTTGGTTGATGAATAACGAAAAAAATCGAAAAAAGACATTCGGTCAGTTTCTAGACATGTTGTCATTCAAATAGGAAAGACTTGACCAAACGATTTCCTTGTTTGTATTCCTATAGGCTATGAAATATTGTATTTAAACTATACGAAATATTGTATTTAAAGTGTATGAAATATTGTATTTAAAGTGTATGAAATATTGTATTTTAAGTGTATGAAATATTGTATTTAAAGTGTATGAAATATTGTATATTATAACTACTTGTACCACATGATGGAATTGAAGAATAACTTGAACGTATAATACTAATTTTAGAGTTAAAATTCAACGTTAAAATGAAGTGAATCAGAAACCAAAACTGCCATGTTTTCTTTAATTTTCAAGTAAGTCTGTCCGTTCGACTGCCTATGTACATAAAGCTATCATGCACACAGAACAACAATTTTAATTTTTTACGTTTTAACGTTTTTCCTTTGAATTCTATTGTTTTCTTACAATATTTTCACTAAACTACATGAATCTGTATAAATGCTAATACACTGAAGGAGTAGGCATAATAATTTATTTAAAAAGTGTAATTTTGCTAGTTGTTTGAATAATTGCCTTTGCTATAGAATTCATTCTACAGGAATTGCAAGTAACTGTAGTACAAACATTTTACTGAGGATTTTATATTACAATGGTCTGGTGCGTGAGTTACCGTACTGGGTGACATCAACCCTAGTGATGCCACTGGAATAAGCTTTTCCTCTCCACTCTCTGTCTATTGTTTTAGTAATACAATCCTCGCAAAGAAGATTTTTTTTTTTAGAAAAAAGATAGTATTTCTTTTTTCTCGAAAACAATGGGGCAAGAGCATTGGTTTTATCAGTCTGTTTAAAGAATGTCATTGTGAACCTTGAAATGCATTTATGACAAAGGTTTCCTCATATTTCAGATTGTCGGCATCGCTCTTTGGAAAAAAAATGGAGATTGCCACTGACCTTCAACAGAAAATATTTGGGTTGGTCATGTTTTCAGTTCTGACTCGTATTCCTTTCATTTTCATTTCAGTTGCTTTCCACTATAACTATTCGGACCGTTATTCTACGACCGTCACTGAACAGCACTGGTCGGAAATAAAGGACAATGAAGATGAAATAAATACTCGTAAATATAATGACAATCGACAATGCTTCATCTGATAAAATCAGAAAGAAATTCAAGATTGTATCACTGTTACTAATACTACTGCTTTACGTAAAAATAATGACATCAGATATGACACCGAGTGATTGGAAAGAAATTAAGAGTGAGTTCATATGATTATATTAGAATTTCTACAAGCCGTACTTCTCTCGTACCTTCAACAAAGAGAGCAACTGTCAAGGAAAGGCAAGCTTTCCAAGGCAAAAGGGTTGCGAATTTGTGTTTTGCCGAGAGCTTTATCTTTATTTTCAACCTGCGCAGTATATTGATGGCCTTAAAATTATTGCGATAAAAAGCAATTACTAAAAACCACACCTCTGCCTACACCATTGACAGGGGGTGATTGTACATGGATCTGCCCCAAAATGTAATCACTTCTTCCCTTGTGCATTGTTCACCGTTCCAAAGAATATCATTGAAATTCATGGAAAACTTTTGGAGGTAACGTGTGGACGGATATGGTATCGGTATATAATTACGACAGGGAGGTTAGGCAGTGGTGCATGGATTCACTCCAAAATCCAATCAGTTTACTCGTAGGCTATTGTCCATCTCACCACAAGATTAATTTTGGAGATATAAGCTTATACATTAATGTATGGAGAAAAACTGTAAAATATCTCCCAAGAAACAAAATCCTAGATCTGCTGCGAGATTTAACCACTTGTCCTCACTCCATTGCCGACTCTTCCACTTAATTCATCGGGTTCTTTCGGATATATTGCATGGACAAACAGACCGACGGAAAGGTGGGGTCCTATATATATATCTGACGAACTTGACAGAGATGATGAAGATGAAAGAAAATCTCGCAAAAAATGATAATGGTTGGTAATGCCTCATCTAATAAAACAAAAAAAAATTAAGATACTGTCAGGGTTGAGTTTCATTGATCAGGAAATATGTGTTTGCATCAAGTTTTCAAATTTCGGTTTTTGCTTAACTAAAGAGTATCATAATGATTATTTCTTGTTTATTTCTCTTTTCTCGAAGAAATATAGACGGAGTTTACTTTAGTCTGGTGAAGTTCGCTCCCTTGTACTACAAAACACTATGCTGTTAACTAAAGGAATCTTTGTATTCGCCAAAGAAGCTTTTCAGACATGAAGTGGGTGAACAAGTTCATCCATACAAACACACTTATACATGAATGCATCAATAAGTCTAACAGCTATGAGGATGCTAGTTGGAATGATTAGGCGATAATTGAACAAATCACCATGTACAAAGTGGACATTTGTGTGAAGTGGACATTTGTTAGATATATTAGTCAACACACAAGATAGTCCAGAGTCGAGTTTGAATTCTTTTTTTTTTTTTTTGATCAGCAGTTCTCTTGATCGAATCAAAATTGATAGCACATTTCAGATCTTTCTCTGTGATCTGTATGAATTATCTCCCTTGATTTCTACTCTTGAGAATTATCTGAATATCATCATATCAGTCTGAATAATTCATAGAATACTGGAATACTCCATCTTACAAATTCAGAGAATCGTTGAAGCATGAGATGAGGTATTAATGTTATTTCTATTATTATTCGGACTATCCTCATCTTGGTTGTTTTTCATACACCGTTTCGGCCGTTGTACTCTACGGCCTTCATCAGGTATCATCTGGTAGGTGTGGGGAAGTAACGAACCGAACCCTATATTTAACTGACGGGGGTATATTGACTGCACTCCCTTCTTAGCATTAGTAGTATTATTATTGTCTCACACTGGGATTGAACCTAGAACCATCAGATTACTTGCAGTAATTTTGTCTGATTCTGTAACCACTTCGCTATATGTCCATGAATAATAATATAAATAGTCGTTGAAGCATTTTATTGTTATTTTTGTTAAATATTGTTAAATCACAAAGGAAAAAAATCTCTTTTGGAATAACATTTTGTATTTGTTTCGACTTTTCTCTGTTATGTTGATGAGTGCTGTGTAACCTTGGGCCATTTGACCTTCATTCCTCTTCTCTTCCACGTGATATAAGGAGTTCTTGCGTAAGAAAGGGTATCTGTTACCTGTCAGGTCAAATTGAGACGATGCGAGGAAAGGGGAGAATGTTGCTTATAGACTTAGGAATTTACTCGCAAGCAATAGACAATGTAGTTTATTTTGCTTGAAAACCAAGCCGAAGCAAACACTCAAGAAGATCTCTCTCTCTCGCTCTCTCTCTCTCTCTCTCTCTCTCTCTCTCTCTCTCTCTCTCTATATATATATATATATATATATATATATATATATATATATATATATATATATATTCATTCGGTTGACTAAGCCAGCAAAAAATCAACTAGACGTTTTTTCTGCCTAACTAGTACTCTGAAAGAACTATAAGTTGGTTTGCATGCAGCCCGAAATTGAAACCGAAATAATAGATTTAATATTCACATGGGTGAACACAAATAGAAGTGATAGGAATAACGAGTCACGTATGTTGTTATACTTACTGATCCCACATCGTCAAATTATTTTTTGGGGTACCCTATGTAAGTGAACCCTGTGTTTCAAAAAAAATCAAATGATGTGAAGTATGAAATAATATCCTTATACAATACTTTATGATAATATCCAAAATAAAATAAGACGACACTAAAAATAAAATAAAGCTATGTATTAAAATCGTAGCTCAAGGGTATTTGGTTTTTGATCAACACTGCTGGGGGACCATGTTGATGTATGTTTTGTTTTTAAATCCTCGAAACTATTACATGATAAGTAACTGATGTTCACAACAATAAGAATCCACACATGGTATCATAAAATCTAATTGTGTGTCAAATATAAGACCAAATGTAGAAATTACATCAACGGATATTGGAAATAATTGACTGAAATTACTTCATTTTTTTTACATACATTTATTGATTAAAGCTATAAAGCTCTCCAGACTAACAAAGATTTTGGAGAGGGTTCTTCATAGCAGTGGGACCTGTGTACAGAATAACCGATTCACTCTGCGTGATAAAGTTTTAAGGGGTATCCCGCCCTTTAAAGTAAGGATTTGCATCCAATAGTTCACCGAAGGTGAAGAGGTTGTAGGTTTTACAGGAGTGTCCTTCTCCTGCCCTAGGGGTCTGCTACCCCAATATATATATATATATATATATATATATATATATATATATATATATATATATATTTGCACAAAGTAAATTTGCTTATAAGGCCTGGTTTTGATAAATTCCATGGCAACCAGCTTGACAAGGTATGCATTTTGTCACGTTGCCTGTTTCTGAATACTAAATTTCTGGAAAATATTTTTTTTTTTGTTGATAGAATCAGATTGTCAAATGGACCAAACTGAGTATTGATTTTCTATCCTGTTGAAATCTTGTTGAGAATCGATCAATGAGATTGAAAAGGCTAACTTTGCTGTATGGATGAGCTGCCACTGTAGTTAGTTAAATAGCTTTCAACTTGGCCAATATACATGTAATTACAGGTTTTTCCTGTAAAGCAAGACGCAATAGAAAAGTTAGCAGACCGACCTTAGGAGACGACGTGATTCAGTCCCAACTGAATCTCGGATTTTTGGTGGATTACTGTCCTAACGATGACAAGAAAAGAAGATGGATTTGGTATATTTGAAGAGGGCATTCACAGTGATCGTCAACATTTGCTTTGCAAAATGGCAGGATTAAAGAATTCGTCGTTTCTTTCAAGCCAATCGTCACTTCCAACGTGTGAACAAGCAACGGCCTATTTGTGCACATGTCAATCACTGCACATAGAAGGTCTGCATTAAAACGTGTAAAATACGCTCTGTGTGAAGGACGATCGGTTACTCTAATTGACATGAAAACGAATGGGATTCGTTGAATAACTATGATTAATTCACTGTGCTTAGCTTAGTCTTGTACAAAGCTACAATGGCATCCGAGGCAGTCGAATCAATCGTTGAATGAGTTTGATCTCTGCTTTTGTGACCTTGTGCCGGACTACGCTCGGTGTCTCGCAAACCAAATCGTTTTCTGAATGAGTTTGATTTTCTCAAGTGCCCCGCTTTTGTGACCTTGTGCCAGATGATTCTAAACTGAGTAAATATCTTGTCTGAATTTTGTTAGACGGGTTGTATTATTCTTTGTGTGTGATATGGCCGGATTAGTCCAAGCGTCGATATAACTAGCATCTGAGAACCTCCTTATAGAAAAAAAACTTGAAAGGATAAATAGGTCACCAAATCAAGGGGAAGCAACTCGGAATTTGGCACCAAAACATAATACGAATGCATTGGAGCATATATTTAAGGAAAAAACTCAAAAAAAAAAAAAAAATAAAACAATCACAACAACAAAAAAATTGATGTGACATGTGTAGTTAAATACGAGCGTGCGTTTTAGGGAATGATCCCACATTATAGAACCAGGAACATTTGACGAAGGCTGAGGAGTACACGGCCGAAATGTTGCAAATAAATAGATGACGAAAATAGTCCGATCATATCATATACAATGGCACTTACCGACGATCAAGCAAGCAAGCTTGTCTCACAGACCAAATCGTTTGTTGAGTGAGTTTGATCTTCTCAGATTGCACCAGTTTTTAAGACCTTTTGCCAGACTATGCTAAGCTGAGTAAATATCTGTTTGCCCTCTATGAAATTTCTGACTGGCTGACTTAATATTACAAATGGAACACAAGGTAAATCCAATTTTCAAGTTAAAGAGAAGAGTTATCTATTTTCATTCAGTCCCATATATATATATATATATATATATATATATATATATATATATATGTATTGTTTATTCTATTTACATTGTCTACGCCAAATGATATATGGACCATGTAATGACAGAGGATCATTTCAAATAAGATTTTCGATATAATGCAATTTATGATCATTCTGTTGGATCATATATCAATTTCTTAAGACACACGCATACACATATACATATATATTATTGTTATCATTAAAAATTGGATATATGATTCAACTGAAATAATAATAAATGCGTTATATTACTTTGAAAAACTATTTGAAATGATTTTTCATCATAACACTTTGAATGTATCATTTGGCCTAGACAGTGTAAATAGAATAAACAATTAAAGAAAATCGACAAAATGACACTGAAATTTCGATTTTCTTGATTTTTAAAGTTGACTTAGAAAAATCTGTCGAATAACCCGAATGAAATCTTGAATACATGCAAATCACATCTGAGTTGACGTTCTTTATCCTATTTATATAATTTAGATCAGTCTGATTGAACTTGTATTAGGAACAAACAAGCTGACGGGACGGAATATATTTAGGTTGATGAAGAAAAAGTAAAAGATTGCTAAAAACGAATAGGTATTTATTTTCGGAAAACACCTGAGCGAGAGGCATTCTGATTGTATTCGACAAATAGCGATCAAGCTATTCGTCACGTGATCCAAATGCATCAATAGCAGCCACCCTTCATTGTTAACGATAATCGATCACGTGATCAGTCAAGTTGTGTCACCGTGTCCTTGAAATTTTTGTGACCGAGCTGTCATCAGCCTTTTTTTCTCAAATTTACTAATAATCTTATCTGGCTACTTCTTTCCAACGAACGGAATTTTATATCAATTTGACAGAGGATTTTTCAATGACTTAATTTCCTTTCTATATAAGTTTTTGGTAATTTTTATGTATTTCTCTTCTTAAATCTTATTTCATCGTTATTTATTAAACGAATGCTTAACTTTGATTTGATTATCGTTATCTTGATTATTTTTAATTTGATTATCGTTATTTTGATTATCGTTAATTTGGTTATGATTAATTTAATTATCTTTATTTTGGTTATCTTTAATTATCCAACCCCTTTGTTTCATTTGAATTTGTTCAACCATTTTAATTAATCAATTTTTAATTTCTTGTTTCTTTCTATGTGCAATAGTTTCATTTTTCAGTCATATCTACAGCATCTAAAAATACCTCATGATGTTTCCAAAGTTGTTCAGACTATTGATATTCATTATTTTTCTTGCTTTCTACGGACTTCTTTATGTGTACTACAATCTGTCTGGAATGGGACTTTCTGTCTCCTCCCCCTCTCTTTCTCCCTACATATATCTTCCACTATTTTTCTGTTAGCTCCCAGCCCTAGACGTGAGGACGGCACAGGGCACAGCAACCCGACCCTATCTGATCATCAACATTACCACTACTACTGTCAAAAGCATCAACTATATCAATGAATAATATAACATCTGTTCCTGACGCCCCTCCCTTCGTAGAAACGTTTTGTGTTAGACCCAACTTTCTCATTACCCAAAGTGATGGCCCAGACTCGAACATGTGGTCATGGGTAAAAATTGTCCAGTCCCCGCGAATAGTGTCATCAAGGCGTCAGGGTGACCTACGACCCTTTCCTTTTCGTACAATCCCAAGACCGTGCATTCTATGCTTTTTTTTTTTTTGAGGCCACAAGATGAATCCTGGGCCAAACCTCAACAAATTGTCACTATTCACGGTCCCAACATGTTTATGTGAGTGTATGACTTCAATATTAAACTTAACTGATTTCATACGGTCTTACAAAAATAGCCAAATATAATCCAAGTTTACCCAGTCTTTACAAGTGAAATCTACTTTTGAATAGTCTTGTCCCAGTCTAATGAATATCTATAATTTGTCTTGCTCAAAAAAATGTTCAATTCTAAATTGTTCAATCGTGCAAACTGTGTTGGATGTGATCAATAAAAAATTGGAAAAAGAGGTGATCACTGAGTAACTTCTCTCGTCTTGTGTTGGACAATGACCACTAAAAATATCAGAATTAGAAAAAAAAATAGCATCAATACTGCCGAACACAAACTAAAGAATCAATTTAGCAAAAGCTTACTTTGCAAATTGAATCTCACTCTAAAAACCTACTTAGGGGGAATCTTTAAAACACAAAAAACCTATTTTCTGGACATAATAAAGTGTAAAAGCATAAATGTTCAGTCCTCTAGCCCTATGAAACATACATACATACATACATACATACATACATACATACATAACCAGCCAGCTAGACTAACAGACCAACTCTAAAACTGAAGAAATCTATGTTGATTATTTCTAATAAATAAGAAATCCTCACCTCTGAACGAAGTCGAAGACCGGTGTCCTATGCGTGTTCTAAAATTCAAAACACCCACACACAGCTTATTAATGATCACTAAAACAACAGATTTTTCCATTTCTCTAAAGACATTGAATATTGGAAATCCAATAAAATTCACCAGATGTATGAATGGTCTGTAACATTGCAAGATATATTGGATTCAAGAATTTGATTTAAAGTAGGTTATATTTAAGTTCAGGAAGTACTGGCTCCGTGACGCCCATGATAGGGAAGTGTGGCAAATCCTAGGGAAGGTCTATGTCCAACGACGGACGCTAAAAGACTGCTGCTGCTGCTGCTGCTGATGATGATGATGATATTTGTCGTATGATTCAAGTTGTTCAATCAAACATAGGAGAAGTGATTTGCAAGACTGGCCCTCAAACCATTAGTCCACGCTCACGCATGTATCTGTGTGTGTGTTTACTAAACTAAACTTAGTATAGCCCACTCTGCAAGTGGAGGAACTCGCGATGAAGATCGAATTTCCTATACGAGTTATGGTCTGCTTGACAAGTATTATCCATTATTTCCACTGCGGGACAAGTGTAAGTGCGTATAAGCAAAGATACACTTTGTAGATCGCGAAAAAGGAAAATATAGATATGAACCAGGATTTCTCAACCCCTTCCCTCAAACACCCCTTTTGGCTATTTTTAAAAGGATTTATCCACTGGTCAACTATTGTTCCCCTGGAGGAAATATTGCCCCCTCCTTTGAGAATGACTACTCTATCTTATCTAATTTATTTACCCCCCCCCAAAAAAAAATTAATAATAAGTGATTTGACCGTACAATTTTTAAAAGGAATATTGCTTTCCATTATGTAATGCTTTATCTTGGTCAAGTAAATTCAATAATAAATTGTTTACAGCTGATATCTGAAGCTTCATGACAACCTACGCGTGCTTGCATAAGGAAATAGCAAATAACGAAGAAAGAAATCATCAATTAAAACGATTTTTATGAAAGATATCAACGAAGATGTCTTGCCTGAGTAATAGATTTTGTTAGTGCGCATTTGCTCCTGTATATGCAAATCCATTCGGGTACTTGTAAGTCTACCCCGATTGCAAGGGGCCTGTGCATTTGTATGGGCACACGGTCTCTCTCCCTTTTCCCCCCCTGACAGCTGCAGCCAGACATTTTTACAGATGTCTTTCTTTCAATAGCAACAGAACAACAACAACAACAACAACAACAACAACAAAAATAAGGTTCTTGAAAAGCATATTACACTGTGAAATCAGCCTTAATAAAACTAAGTTCGAGAGAGAGAATAAGGAGCAGCTGTGTTTTGCGCTGTAAAAATATCATCAGACACGACTTGGAAGAGAAGTGAGCCTCCTGGGAGATTCTGTACTTGGCTTAACGAGTATGTTAGTTGATAATCATGACTATGCGTAAGATGTTGCTATTTTGTACGCGGATTTGTTTGGTCGCACACTTTTACGAGGACCAGTCTCTGTGAGGCACTCTAACTTATGAGCAATGGCCTTTGAGATCAGCTATCAATGAGCTAGAGCACGAAAGGTGCTAACAAATAGATAGAAGTGAATGGATTGGAATAGATTTAATTGGCTGAGATTCATCAATCGATGGAGATGATGACACTCGTATCGACTGATACAAAGCAACTGGAATCGGTTGAATGATAAGTGCAGAGACGGGTAGATATGATTACGCGCAGATATTTATAAATGGATTATCTGTTCAAGTGCTGCGAAATACAGGTAGATGTAAAGTTATTGCACCGTAGTCTATGTCCGTGTGCACGCTCATATGAGTTCCTCGATGGGAGTTCAGGGGGGGGGGGGCAGGCGAATATGTAATCTTGTTGTTAATAGTTTTCAGAAGGGTCATTAATATTCAAAGAGTTTTTCAAATGATTGAATCCCTTTCAGTTGTTTGTGTTGTCAATTCCTTCTGAACTTCTCCTCTAGACAAGTACATTACAGAACAAATTACTGGTAAAAATAGTACATTTACTTTTATTAAACTTACTAATTTTTTTTTGTTTAAATTTTCGACTATCGTAATTTTTTATCTGGTAAATTGGAAGAAAGAAGCTTGTCAGATCTAGCAAGAAAATGGCTAATTTGGCAACCCAGCTTTTACTCCCGCCGGGTAATTTAACTTTTTCTTTTTTTTTCGTACCATTTATTGGTTTTATTTACTGACTCATGGCTAAAAGTGGCCAATCAGAAATCGGTCAAGAGGAAAGAAACGAAAACAGAAAAATCCTTTGAGTTGGCAACAATGGGGGTGACAACCCGAGTTACTGCCACAGGTGACACCAACCCTATGAACGCCACTGCTCTCACCTTTTGTTGGGCAGTGATCACTAAAAACGTCTGATCTTTAAAAAAAAAGTTTAAATGCTGCCAGACACAAATTAATGGGACCAACTTAGCATAAATTGAGATTGCAAATTGATCCTTCACTAAAAACCTTATCGGTGTGTGTGTGGGGGGGCTTAAAATGTTTTTTAGTCATAATAAGGAATAAATGTCGGAAATTTCAGCCCTCTAGCCATAGGTGTGGCCTGTAAGTCTAACATATTCGTACATATTAAGCAAGCCAAGAAGAAGAAATGATGATGATGATGATGATGATGATGATGATGATGATGATGATGATGATGATGATGATGATGATGATGATGATGATGATGATGATGATGATGATGTACTCTTTGAAAAAAATGGCCGCATGTGAGTAGTTTCATACTTAGAGTTAAGCTATGTTTTTTTCAGAAATAACGAGTAAAGAATTATGCACTTTAAGTAGGTGTCATTACTCGTCTGTTGCCTTGGTGACAACCCCTTTCGAAATAAAATGAAAACACCAACACGGATTCCCTTCCTCTTCCTGTAGCTCCTTCTTCTGCCAAATCAGCCAACTTTGCCACCCACGAAAAACTGTCGCTGCGTCAGAGAACTTTCTCGCTCCAAGGTCAGCTACGAAGGACAAATGTCACGAACGTCATTAACGTTCATTTTCAATTTTGTTGATTTCTGACAAGAAAAAGATAGTCAAATGGTGTCAGGACTGTTGAATTTGGAATGCTATGTATGGAGTACTAAAAGTCTATGTTTTTCATCTCTGTGACCTCCATCTAGCTGAGACATAGCTTTGTAACCAGAGGTCATGTATTAAGATACTCCTGAATGTACAAACTTGAAGAAAGCAAAAAAGTCAAGGTAATTTACAACTGAATGATGATAGTGTGCACTCACTCAGATAATAATGATCTGATTTCTAATTATCTTTCTTTCTTTCTATCTATCTATAACTCAAAGTCTGATCCCGTTATCTGATCCCTAAACTACGCTAATTCGAAGAATGCACGTGAAGTTCAAGTGATTCGCAGCTGAAAATAATATTGTGGAGTCTGCGTTCGCGCTCAAACCGATTAGTGATCCGATGAGTCTCAGGATTATCTGGTGACTGATAAAAATGCACACATTACAGTATTCAAAACTATTCCTTTTATTCAAGAAAAAAGTCAGAAAGCCAGAGACAGCATTGAAAATAGTGGAGAAGGTAATGATGATCTAATTATTGCTATTTCTACATGTTGGGTTTTTGTGTCTTCATCATTTATATCCAGGATCTCTCGCCAGTGATCTACTGATGCAAAGTTTCCCCAATACTCCAGCACTCTCCTCTATATCTTAATGCATTTTAATTTTCAATTCTTCCAATCATTTTGCAAGACTCATTGGAACTGTACCAAGTACGCCGATAATGATGGGCGCAACAAGTAACTGCCATCTTCCATTCAACAATTTCTTCAATTCCTTGACAAGGTCTAGATATTTTCCCAAATTCTTACTCTCTTTCGATTTCATTTTGGAGTCCTGGAAATGACGATATCCATGAGCTGACATATCTTCTATTCTTTGCTTATTGTGGCTAGATCTGGTCTCCTGACCTGAATTTCAAAGTCTTATAGTATTTTACCTTTTTTATTTTCTTTGGCAGCTTCTTGTTTGCGCTCATACCATTGATCTCCATGGTCGAATCCCAATCGTTTGCACAATTACCAGTGGATTACCGTTCCTACCAAGTCATACCTATTTTATACTCCCTTTTGGCATATTTGCTGCATTCATTTAGAATTCGATAAACAGTTTTATTATTGATAGTCTCATTATCATTCCATGCATTTGTATGTTCACACAAGGTGTTTTTGCTTAGGATTGAGTGACAGCAAGTCTCAGATCTTCAGTAGCATCCACAGTATTGTTGCCGACTCCAGCACTGCCATGGTCTGGATAGTATCAATCCTTCTTCAAACTGCTGATTTCTCTAATCTCGCTTCAAGTACTTTTGGGGGCCATTCCAAGTGAAACATATTTGGGTTGTTGTCTAAAAAAAAATCATCTGTACCTATTCGGGTTTACTAATTTTTGTTAGATGTGGTTGGTATTTGTGCTGGATCACTGGTGACCGGAGGGTTCCTGGTGCCCCTGGGAAGCTGAAGTACGGTCGCCTTCAATGTGTAGTTTTGTCTTATTTAATTATTTATGCTTTACAGCAAGAAAAATAAACATGTATGAATAAAAAGTCATGAGATTTTCTTTTGCAAATTGTTCTTCTCAATTTCATCACAAAATAAGTATTTAGCAGTCAGATATTCCTGAAAAATCTGACTTAACATCAAGGATTTTAAAAATTCTTACTGTTTTATTCTGGTTAATTTATTCATTTTCTCATTTGTGATTGAAAAGTCCTACTGTCTCAGACACACCTCTAGCATTCGGCACCCTGGCCGACCACCAGTGTTGTCAATACCTGGAGCCAGTTAGTTTTCGTAGTCTGTTGTCTGAGTTTCTCAGGTGAAACATTTTCAGAAATAATTTCAACGACAAGGTCTAATTGGAAAGTATCGAGTAATTTTGAATATCTCTAGAACCGGTTGCGTAGACTTGATGGAACCCGGCTGTCAGTCAGAGAGGGTCATATCACGCATGCATGAACAGACTCTCACCTGTGGGGTCACTCAGTCGTCAGTAAGACACCATTAAGTTTGTGTACTGTATGTATTACATTTGCAATGGACGAGTGAGTCATTCGTCATATCTTGTGCAGTTTTCTAAACATCACCAAGGTCTGTGGGCCCATACGGTCAAGATGAGGTTCCTTGCGAAGTCTTGGAGATTCGCCATTGAAAGTGGGTAGATTAAAATTTTTTAGCCCTCTAGCCTGAAACTAAAAAAAAAAGTTCTAGGAACGGTTTTGGTGACAGTTTTAGATGACAGTTTTTAATGGTGTGGAGAAAATTTAACGAAAGAAGAATGTAGCTATAATGTAGCTATAAGACTAGATTTGACTCCACCTGCTGGTTGATCTCCGTGGGCAAGTTGATAGGATATCGTACATGTCTGAGGCCACAAGTTCCAGACAGCATCTACCTTATTTAAAGTACATAAGTTAACCTACTTTAGGGTAGCCATTAACTTGGGAAGTAAGCTATAAAAATCTTCAATTCTCTCCCACTTTCTAGATCACGCTTTCAATATTGATACGGACTCGTTATTGTAGCAGAAATTAAAGTTTAAGTATGTACATAAAACATTCTGAAAAATTAAAGATACAAAAAAGTCAAGAAAAAAGAAAGGATTGGTCATCTTTCATTTGCCCTCATATGAAAAATTGTCTCTATTCACTACTGAGGAATTCAAGTGATTTTTAATTGCGGACTTGCATTGAACACTGTGTTGTTGGAAATATGAAGTTGGTAAGTGAGTAGAGAGTTCAAAAGATACACAGCGTGAAGGGAGAAAGGTTAAAAGTTACGGGTGTAATATTTGCATATGATCAGCTGATAAGTTTTTTACGTAGTTTAATACTATTTTCCATCTTTTCACTATTAAATGAGCAGTGTTTAATTAATTGTATGAATTAGTGAAGAAATTGATTCAATTTTTTTGCTTTTTGTTGTCTAGGACTATAGGAGTATCGTATAACATAACGCAATTTATAATCATTTTTTCGGATCATATATCCATTTCTTTATATATATATATATATATATATATATATATATATATATATATATATATATATATATATATATACATTTCATAAGTGTTGTTATTTGAGTTGAAAGTAATGTTAAATAAGTGTAAAATTTTAATATTAGCCTTGATTTTGACTTTAAAGTTCATTTTCTCATTTTTTATGATATGTTTTCTAATGTTTTCACATTTTTCCGCCTTACTATTTTTCTACAACTAGTAGGCCACCATCCCAGTATAATCCTAAATTTTCAAAATCTAATTTCCTAGTAAGGTTGTATAAAACATACAGACCGATTAAATCCGACATCTCAGCCGAATCGAGGCTGCCCATAGAGACATCGAAACTGCAGAGGTCGTTTTTTTCGTCCATTGTCCTTGGTTGTGGAAAAGTACTGCACGTCTTCAATGTTCAATTACCTCAATCTCTGTATTGTTGAGGTTGGTATAAGTTTAGGTAAATTCCATGACTTCCTCGAATATGCCTTTGAATATGGAAGGATGACAGTCTATGATGTCAAATTGCATAAAAGTGCACATATGTTTCTATTTAATATTACTAAAACAGGCGATGGCATCATTAGAGTTAATCTATTGGTTGAGTTGTAGTCGTTGTCTTATACTGTTGTTAACTTTTTCTGATATATTTTTGCTGATTTTCCCTATCTGAGTTTTCGCTGGGTTGATCAGTCTTGTGCCTTTGTTGGTGAAATCAGGATTGTGGTCTTCCATAAGTATTCAAGCATCTTTATTTTGTAGTTTACCGACCCTGTTGCTAATGTTTAGTCGGTCAGTGATGCTTTTTCCTTCTATCCTTATGGTTGTTTCAAGATCGTTTGTTTGAGTATTCAATTTTTTGTAGTTCTGCATTATTTCGTTGGTCAGTTATTCGTTGTATATTTGGAAATTCATTCTATATACATTGTTGCTTTTGTCCCGTTTAACGAATATGTTGTTGGATTTTGTTAGATTTATTTATGTGTTGCATTTCTTCTCTTAATTTTTTCTGATATATATTAATGTATTTTTTTAATTTGATGTTGTGATGGTTGCGAGGAGGTCTTGTTCGAAATTTTCTAGTTGTTTGCTGTATGGTGGGCTTTTTTTGTTTTAAAGCCCAAATATTCCTTATTTTCATTTTGTTTGTTGGGTCAGTTGGTAGAGGAAAAAGGTTTTTCACCTCATACGTCCGAGAAGGTCCTCTGACTTTTCCAGCAACCGTATTTGGTAGTCGTGTTTGCTGGGGATTGAAATGTTTTTGAAGGGATCTAAAATGTCATTTAATCTTAGATTAGCCAAACATAAATCATGCTTTACGAACGAAAAATATAAAGAAAATACATCATAATCAATATATTACAGGAAAATATGCAAAATGAATCACAAACCAACTGTAAAATAGAAAATTCTTAAGACAA
>OY735212.1:52599837-52629837 GCA_963457665.1 Thysanoteuthis rhombus | reverse complement strand
AAAAATGAAACTTCAAACAGTTTTAAAGCTCTGACTGTAACCTTATTGGAAAATAAAAAATCATTAATCTTCAAACCTTTTTTTTCCATTTTAGCCCTATTATTTACCCTCATCTCAATATTTTTGTTGCTTTTTTTAAAATTGTATCTTAACTTAGCATGAACAATATTAAAATTAAGGTAAATAGTATCATAAAATGGAAAAATATACGTTAATGGTAATTTACTATACTATATCTACTAATCAATAAATGAATTAGGTCTGTTAATTACAAAAATGTAATGTAATTTTGCTTAGATGAAAACTTCTCAAACATTTTCCATCAATTCTTTAACGAAATAAAATTTTACACTATCCCTTACACACTAAAAGCAACGAGTACTCATAAGACTATATATGATAAATCTTTAGATGCAATCTAATATTAACTAAACATAGAAGCAAATAGCTTCAAAAATGTCAAAAATTGCAGAGTATTTATAATCTATATTATGTTTTACGGTATTTATCAAGAGAAAATAAATTAGTTTAAAGAAATAAATTACTAAAATGTGACAAAAACGATAATTATTTTCAAAAATATAGTGAATACAAAAAGACGCCCTGATTTAGATTATTTAGTAATTATGAGAAAAGCTTTTGGAACATTTTAAAATTCGTTGAAACTCTATTGAACTTTTGAAAATCTTTGGAAAAACTTCATTTTTTATCAACCAGATTAAAAACAAAAGCTAAAGAATTGACAAAGGAATATTATCATTTATTTTGCAGTTTTAAATTTGCCAATTTGAAGCGTAATTTCAACCTTCACCGTGTTCAAATTAAATTAAAAATTAAACTGAGTTTGATTTTCCAGGGAATAAACTTTTAAACGGCATAAGACTCTCTCGATCAAGAGGTATTCTATTGAAATTTCAAGGTTGGGGTATATTTACATTAAGAAAAAAAAATCCGCTAATTATTTTTGAAAGGAAACCTATTCATTGATAAATTCGATCGTACGTATAATGATTACAGAAAATTTCAATAATTTCAAATCATTATTTTAATTTCAGATTTTTTAAAATGTGGGTTTATCGGGCGTTCAAATCATTCTTATATCAAGTGTTCAGGACCTGAAAAAAATCCGAACAATTATTTAGGCGAAATTCTTATTCATTAGTCAAAGGTGAAACTCTAAAACACTTTGAAACTCCAATATAACTTTAAAAAAAAAAAAATGAAAAATAGCAATTCTGTTAATCACTAAAAAAAGCGAAAAAAATGTTCAGTTATTTTGGTAATTACGAGTATTATTCCTCACTGGTGCTCGATAGCATCTGGATTTTCAAATTTAAAAGAACAGTTTCATAAATTCCCCCCTCTGCATCTAATAATATGATACAGCGAATGTATAATTTATCTTATTAAATATACCTTTACCACACAATATACTTATCATTTCTTGATTTAAAAAGAAACTTCACCGGACTTATCGTTGTTAATCGCGTATAATGCGAGAAATTATCAAATAGATATCTGCAGGTAGCATTAATTCGAGTAAAAAAATAATAACGTCGTAAAATAACAGATATATGTATCGTAATTTTATTCCATTAAAACTGTCCGTACTGACAAATTTACAATTAAATTGATGTTCTTAATACCTTAACGTCCGTCACCTACCAACAGATACAAATTCGGTACAAGATGTTCTTCGATGTGGGTACTCCCCCCCCCTCCAAGAACTAGATTTTTCTATCTTGACCACAGACACAAGATTCACTGACCTTAACCCTCTCCGTGTAAAGAGAAAGTGCTGTCAGAATAGTTGATCTCCGGTCTCTGGGCTACAATTGTTGTTTGTTTGTTTTTTTTAATTTTTTTTTTTATTTTTATCATCATCATCATCATCATCATCATTATTATTATTATTATCATTATTATCATCATCATTATTATTATTATTATTATTATTATCATTATTATCATCATCATTATTATTATTATTATCATTATTATCATCATCATTATTATTATTATTAATAATAATAATAATAATAATAATAATAATAATAATAATAATAATAATAATAATAATAATAATAATAATAATAATCAACAACAACAACAAAAAAACAAAAACAAAAAAAAAAACAAAAAACAAACAAACAAACAAAAAACAAAAAAACAAAAAACAAAGTATGTATGTATGTTTGAATATGAATTACAATATGATATTCAGGGAATATACTTTTGAATTAGTTCACGTGGAAGATTCTTTTGTTTCTAATTGATCGTGGGTTGGAAATATTTTTACCAATAAAATTGTTACCTTCGAGGAAGAATCTAATGTTATGGACGGAGGAAGAGAAAAGTCATATTGTTCATTATATAAGTAAAGGTTCGCTATTTTAGGAAAAAAAAAATTGAAAATGCCATTTTGAAAGGTCGAAGGGGTCACAGTCCCTGTCCTATTATTTTACATCAAGCTTTGTTTTATTTTTGTGTATAAGTTTTTCGTCTATACCGGGGGAGTGTCGTATTATTCAATCATTTTATTTGATCAGTAGATTTTTCATTTTTTCGACTCAATCAGAGTAGACTTTCTCTGATTGGCAATAAGATCGATTTCATGATCACCAGGTAACCCATATTTAATCGCAAGGCCATTTTCCTATACAAAAATTTATACAGGGTAGGAAAATCATGCTTTTTCTTACGCTTATCTTCAAAGGCGGGGATGCCAACCTGCCTGCCTTGAAAATATTTCGTTATCCCGAGAAAGTTCGACTAGTCCAATGACTAGTATATTCGAGAGAGTATGATTTCAAGAGTTTAACTGGGATTTTAACACATGAAAAAGCAAAAATATGAAAAGCTTTCTTGCTCAAACATTTGAGAGATTCTTGACACCCTACAATTAGCGCGAAAATCGTCATACAAAATTAATGAGAAAAATCGTCGGCTTTCACAGGCTTAGAGGAAATAACCTACCGTAACACCGGAAAACCGGTTGTATTTTCTTGAGAGAATGATAACAAACGACACCGGCAAGCCACATGTTCGACACACTGGATCTATTTTCAAGTGATAATTCTTGGTTTGTAAAATTGATATATTTTTTAAAATCATTTGTTATTGTCGCCTTTAAAAATTATTTCAATTAAGCCTAGTTTCTCTTGTCTTTTAGATAATTATTTGAAAATGTATTGATGTAATTCTCCTTGATTTGACTTTGACTTTCACTTCGAATCCAAGTTTTCTTGTTAAGTGGAAACTGCATCCCTAGATATTCTCTTTTTCTCGATTACTGTTATGAATGTCAGTGTTTTTTTTTTTTTTAATTCTGCAAAATGTAATATATTTAATGAAAGTTTAGGAAGAAAACAAAGCGTTTTCTTTTTACAAGTTAGAAAAATTCATACCAATTTAAGTGGAGCCTACTCAGTCACTCGTCTGTTCGGATAGTGTAACGGTTAGCATACACAGAAGGGCCCGAGTTCAATTCTCGGTATAAGCGGAGAGTTGTAAGGACAAATTTCCCCGTGTACTCAGCAGCTAATTGAGTATAGTCTAAGCTGTGTGATTAAGGTGGAGGTACCTTTTCGGTGGACTTGCAACCTGTCATAAATGATGGTCATGAAAACTTGAAAAAATAAAGTCCTTGGAACTCGGAAGGACCATTAAGCCGAGGCACGCGAAGAACTGCGTCATCAACCGTTCATATTCCAATGAGTGTTGTCACCTCGAAGATGAATGCTGTACCTTTTCAACTCGGTCATTTACCAAATTTTCTTTAAAGTTTAATCCATACATTGCTTCAACTACTTTGAAATTTTAACCAGATTCAATGTCTACATTTCAAAAATAGATTATCTACTTAATGAGGCGATAATTCACTTCTTTTTAAGTCAGTGATCTTTCATTCTGTCAGTATATTTTAGAAATAAAGGGAAGCTACTCCCAACTGGTAAAATTAAAATAATAGTAACAAATTACATAAAATAATTTATTGACAGTAGTAAATTGTTTACAGCGGTTTACAGTGTCTAAACCAATAAATCAAATTCATTAATCAATTGACGTCAAAAAAATTGATGGAAAACAAACTTTTGTATACTCGTTCGTTCAGTCATCGTTAATTATTCTTTTTCAATTTCTCTTGTCGGTAAATTCAAGAATAGCTTCCCCTTATTTCCTGGATTTCTGACAAAGTGAAAAATAGATTGTTCTTAATTTGTATTAAAGTTTATGATTAATGATTTCAAAATTTGTATAATTTAGATTTGCTTTTCCAAAAGCGAGATTTATTTTCATTTGAAAATTAAAACAAAGAAACAAGGGGAAAATGATAGTATTAAAAGTCAAGTCGCGTCCAGCGTTGTATTTATGAAGAAACTAGAAAGTATGTAGTTGCACCTGGCTGCTTTTGAAAAAATTTCGACACTCTATTCTAAAAAAGTGTCTTAAGTTTTTTTCTCATTTTGGGGAGAAAATTCCAGATATCTGTCAGAAAGAAAGGAAAAAACACAAAAAACAAATTTTCATTAATAATAACTCCGAATTGGACTGTTAAACCAGTGTTTAAGATTTACTGGCAGAACATTGATAATGGGTGTCCACAACTTATTGACAAGGGTGGAATCAAAGGCATTTTCTCTCTTATTTTGAAAAAAAATGGTGGTCTGAAATGTAATTAGAATTAAAAGTAAATTTCAATTCAAGGAAGGATAAATGTGATTAACGCTTGAAAAACATGATAGGGAATGTATCCAAATCGTGTGCTAAATGACTCTTTTAATGATTAAAAAATTAAACAAAGCAAAATGCAGCAGAATCTTTGAGTTGACCTTTGGCCTTCCATACTGACAAAAAAGCTTTTCATTGAAGAAAAAAATACCAACAGATACCTCTAGTGAATAATTCATTCTTCAATGGTTATATTTGATTAACATCATTGCATTGCAGTTGACAGAATCTCAGTGTAGCCCAAACTGAGAAAGAATAAGACAAGAATTTTCAAGAATAATCAAATAAAAAATTTTTTTTCAACTCTCTTTGAAAATTTTTTTTTTACTGAAAATAGCCTCAAAATATAAGTTTACAAATGAAAAGTTTCCAGGAAGAGCAGTGTTTTACTTTATTTTTCAGTTTATTTTAACCGCTGAAGTGATTTTTTTGAATGGTTTATTACTTATGACATAAGGTGTGCTAAGGATCGACATAATAACATTGACTAATTGCACTCATTTTCTATATCTGAAAAAAAATGCTATCAGCAAATCTGTATCAAGAAAAAGGCTGTTGAGTTTAAGCTTCATGAATTATTTAGTAAATATTTGCTTTAGGTTTAAAACCTCCATTATACTTGATCATTTCACTTTTTCAAAGGGAGATAACCAATAATACTGACTCAGGCAGCTACTGTTGAAACTCAAATTTGGAACTTTTGAATCACTTTGGAAAGAAAGAATCAGGAATAACAAGGAAAAAATGTTTGATAAATTTTTATTATTAGTTGCAATTGTATATCATTTTCAGCTTTAGAAATAAGAAGGAAATGTTCAATCATCTTGGAGTTTCAATTAAATTTTGTGTTAAGATGGACAATAGGTTCAGAAGTAGTGATTAAATTCTAAGGTGGATCCATAAACAATTACCCCTCTACATCAGAATTATACGTCCCCATCACATATGACCAAAAGATCATGTCTGACCTCACAGTATTTCCTAAAGTTCTCTATGAATTTCAATTAAATCTTTTAGAAGGGTGGACAATAGGCTAGAAAAGAATTAATTGAATTTTGGGGTGGATCCATGCCCAACATTGCCCCTGACAATGGTGTTGGTACTTGATACTTTCTAGTTTTCTCTTTGCTCTTTTCTTCTTCTTCTTTGTTTTTGTACAGTTCAAGATTCTTCAACATCAATTTTTTCAATAAATTTTTATTAGTTATTTTCAAAGCAAGATTCAACATGATACTAAGAATTTATTTGTTTCCTTGGGTACTTCTATAGATCTCCACCCACAATTTGTTGAAGCTGAGTTTTATTTTATTTTATTTTTTTTAATCAAAGAACTAAAATTGTTGCAATGAATTACTTTGAAAGTGGACTTTTTCCAAATTGTTGTCGACTAGCATTTTTTACATCATACCACATAATATTTTTTTTTAAAAAATCAATTTTTGTGGATTAAAGGAAGCAAACTACACAGTGTTTATGATGTGTACACTTCACACACACACACACACACACACACACACACACATATATATATATAAATAGTAGAATGTGGATTCGCTACACAAACTAGCTCATGTTTCTGCCCTCTTCGGGCCGATTCAGGTGATTTGCTACTATTTATACTATACTATTTTATACTATTTATTTCCAGCTCTACATAAAAACAACTTAACTTCATGAGTAAAAAGTTGTATGTATTGAGCACTCTATGGAATAAATCTATTACATTACAGAAGTGGCTTTATATTATTAACATATCATTATATTATGTTATACTGCTAGCCTGATTTGTACCACATATACTGTGTGTATGTGTATATATATATATATATATATCATCTTTTTCATTTACCAACGAATTATGTTGCATTTCAGATTATATTTTTCATTTCATTTTTGATGTGATGATTATCTATTCTTGTTTTGAATGTTTTAATAGGAATTTAATTAGAAATCAATTGGAAACGAATAGTTGTATTACAAAAACCAATGATGCCGCAGGTTTTGAACAGAATTTGTTCTTTATCTTGTTGTTTTTTTGTTTACCACTTCCTCAGATTCATTTCATGAATTGGTCGCCAAAATGTTGCATCGTTGCCAGTGTTATAGAATTAGGTTAAACATGAAAAACAGTTTTAATCTCTGATCAGGATCAAAGGCCGGAACAAATATTCTCACAATAGTTTCCCTGGTTTGCCAAAGTATTCTAGAGAAGCATCTGTTTCAAAGCTAAATGGACGGAAATGTGCTTTAAAAGATTGCGTTTGCATATTTTGAAGCCTCAGCCGATCGATGGGGGATAATGTTTTCCTTTTGGCTATTTTCATTCTTGATTAATGAAAAAAAAGTACAAAATAAGTGATGTGGTTCCTAAAAAAATGTTTGGTCCTTCCGACAGAGCTAGTTGTATTACTTTATTTTTGCATCTCATACTTCAATGATTGCCGTCCCAAATTACGTACACCCACATCTATCCCTATCCATGGTACCACAAGTGGAGTACGAGTTGTAAGAATAAAGCAATACTATAACTCTATGGGACAGGGCGCAATTCTATTTAGGGACTGCACTATTTAAGTACTGTGACTGATAATCAAGAGTGACGATTTACAAGTTTGTCTCACAAGCTATTGTCATTGAAGTAAAACCTCACTTGGTGTCTCGCTGTCAGCCTAAGCTAAAATTGGTTGCCCCAAAAGTTTATTCAGTTTAATAAGTGAAAATAAGACACTTTAAAAAGATTTTTTAAGTTAACTTTATTGGACAGCATATCTATCATTTTATTCCAGTATTTCTGCTATCTTTCAGATAACTTCATAATTCCATCCTCTCAAAAGTTTTCATCTTTATCTGCAAGCAACTGCTCTATGTACCTTTTGCAGTTTTCCTGGGAATTTCTGATTTTTAATTTAGAGAATTCTGCAGAAACTGGAATAAGTGTCAATCTGAAGATGTCTGCTAAATATGGCTGATGAGTGAAAACTTTGCAGCCAAGCTGTAACTATTTTCATCTGGTCACCAAAGAAGCATAAAATTCCTTGATAAAATATTATATCCTTTCTATTTATTAATTCTGGATGCTTGTCATCAATTGTTGTCTTCAGTCAGTTTAGCTCAGGGGTATTCAAATTGTGTTCTGTGCAATCTTTCTAGGGCTTCCGTGGAATAAATTTTGCACTATACTCAATAATTAATCATTGCATAAACGATTACTACACAGCTTTTACATGTCTTTATTTTATTTCTTAAACAGAACTTTTTTCAGAAGAGAAAAATAAAGTTTTTCAAAGTAATTTCATAAAGTATCTACTCTTCATGCCCTGTCACAATTTGTTTCAAAAACTAAACATTTACATATGGTCCAGTGTTTTTTTTTTGTTTTTTTTTCTCAAGTGTAAGTCCTACATCAAAGTGGATAAGATGACCAATCAGGTGAAAATGATTTTCGACTCTTGATTGAAATATGTTGACTATATTGGCTATCTCCCATGTCAAATAATAATGATTATTCTCAAGTAATGTCTTAACATGATAGCTATCAATATCAACTAGCCTACCCCAGTGTAAAGCATTGTCTAGCAAAAAATCTCTAGCATGAAACTTCACAAACCACTTTTGATACATTTGATCGTTCCCAATACTTTCCCTCTAAATCTTTTTTTTGTGTTGAGTCACACTTGGCAGCCATACACATGTGATCTGACATCATGAAAAGACAGCCTCAATGATTTTATTCTGTAACACACTTTCAACTACAAAATCATGAAAAAAAAAATGAACAGATAACTTTTACTTCTGGACTATATGTACAATTTTCAATTTAACAAATTTAAATAAGCTTTTTTTCCTTCTTTTTATGTAGGATTCAGCGAATATCCATAAACCATTCAGATGTCTATGCGGCTATAATTGCTCCTGTTATGAAAGAATGGCATCCCAAAGGCAAAGGGTTCTCTCATTGTTTCGTAGAATATTACGATTGAGCAGAACATGGGAATCAATGTCAGGCAAGAGAGAGGACACCCTCATTGAAAGGGAGTACATTGTTTGTGAAGCCAACAAGCTCTTCAGAAATAACAAAGATGTAAGAATATGAAAATTCATTTCCTTTCTCTATTGTTATTTTTTCTTTGTTTTTCTTTATGTATGGGGGCGCAGATCATCATTATTATCATTATTTATGAGATTTTACATATGAGGCATAAATGACCCACAATACCCATAATTCTAAGAAATATTAAAGGGAAGTAATTTTTCAATCTCCTAATCCTAGATAGACATTTTAGTTGCAACTGATGCAACACCTATTTCTATTGATGGATGGATCCACTAACTTTTTATTTTATTCACAACAATGTCTTCTTCTGCCTCAAGATATGTACATTATAATGTGCACATTGAAGCATTACCTATCTCTATTGATTTATGGGACCATCAGAGCCATTCTCTATCAACAAATCTCGAGTAAATAGGGATGAAAAGGGTCTGCTTAGTCACTCGAGAGAAACTGTCACGTGACCAACGCCTTTTGGTAGCATTCTTTGTTGGTGGTGATCAACCAAAAAATTTGGAAAAACCATGATCAATAAATAAGTTGCTTCTCACGCCTTTTATTGAGCAGTAATCATCTTAAAAGAAGCGTGAATACTACTGAACACTAAGGCTGCTGGAAACAAACTAAGGGACCAATTTAGCATTAACTCACATTGCAAAATGACCTCCCACACACACACATGCACACATACTAAAAACATGGGGGGGATTTAAAAAATATATATGCATAGACGTAATAAGGGGTAAATATTTACATTTACAGCCCATCGGTGCAGCCTGTACGTGAGATACATATATTGATAAATGGTCAGTCAGCCAGCCAGACAAACTTGGAAACTGAAGAAACCTATATTTTGGTGACAGTTTCTAATGTAAATCTTTAACTGAAAACATGTTGGGGATAATATATAAAGGGAGGTAATTGAGATAGTGAATTCTATTAAAGGGGAATAAATCTAAATGAAATTAATTCGTTGATAACGTATTTTCATTTGAAATGTTTACTTATGATAAAAGAAAAATTACCTTGGTTATTTTAAAAATCTGAGAAACATTTCTTTTCCCAAAATGTAATAAGTTATTGTTTTATGATTAAAGTTTTCAGTTGATGCATATCGTACAGTTGATATCTGATTCAATACAGAGCTATGTCACATGGTAGGTATAAAGAACATGGACGCAATTTTCACTGGAAAATCGACACTTGAGAAATATAAAAATCTGGCAAAAATCAGCATATCGATTGATTTTGATAAAATCTTGGATACTTTTCTTTTTTTTATCAAAGAACAAATCAAAAAAATAATTTTCCCCTCCAAATTTCTGAAAAGAAGAATATTTTCCCTTATGATTCCGACCCTACCTTTTATTACTTGATGATTTATTATATTCATATTTACTATTTTCGATTGATTTTTGCACATTTGATAAGTAAATCCTATATTTGTGATGTTTGCTTTTTCTATTTTTTTTTTTTTTTTTTTTTTTTTTTTTGAAAAGCGCCCCAAGACTCCTCGAATTCAGAGTCTTACTTTGGGAATTAAAAAACGGGAAAATTCAGAAAATTTTTTGTGTGGCAAAATTTTTAGTTTACTCAACTAATCATAATTTAGATTTGGAAAGAAAATTCATTTAATATCTAAAAGCAAATATTTTTTCATCATCTTTTTTATCTTTTCTATTGATTATTTGGAAGAGTCTGCAATTTTTCAAATGTTTATTGCTTTGATATTTCTCTACCTGTTTTTGACTGAAACTTATTCAAAAATATTGTAACAAGGACGAATAATTGAACATAAAATAAAGAAAAAATATTTTTTGGCATATCTATCACATTTTCTAATTTGATTTTTTTTCGTTTTGTCATTTTTGTAAATTGACCACCATTTAAAAATCTGGGAGGCTCTGTGTCGGCTTATTGTTTCATTTTTTTGCGGTTCAAGAGAATTTAACTTTCGCAGATGATAGCTTCATTCAAAACATGATTTTCCAAAATTTGACTCTCTTCTGGACATTGTATAGATACATTCACCCTATGAGTTATAAAAGGTAAGTTTTTACTTTTTTATCTGTCTCAGTTGTTTTGATGGACATTACTGGAGGAAAATAGCCACCTTATTATTCATTATTGTAACACGGCCTGAGAACCCCCTCTTAAAACCCTTAGAATTAATTATATAAAACTGACAGAATTTCCGGGTACTCCAGGGTTTTATGGATTAAAAGTACAAAAAATAAGTTGCAAGAGTTTTTTTTTTATATTTAAGAGGCCAGAAACGAAGACTTTTTTCTTAAGAATTGCCCTGAATTGGTGAAATAGTTCTAATTTGATCAAAAGTTCATTTAATCAAAACGAGGATATAACACAATTATGTTTTTCAATCAAAAGTTTGTGAAATCAATTTGTTTTTTATAAAAGGATTAGTAACAACGTGGTTTTAACTATAATAAGTAAATACGTAGTATTAATTTAATCAAAAGTTTATCTAATTAAAAAAAGGATATGAAACAACAATTAAAAAGTCTATATAATCAAAGAAAAATCAATTTTTTTTTATCATCATAACCTATAAATTTTGTTTTTATTTGAATTTTCAATTGTTATCAACATTTTACTTGGAAAAATATTAACCATTCTACAATGTTAAAGGCTCCTTGAAAAGACTGAAAGCCAAAATAAAAAGGAAGTGTAAAATGGTAAGTTTGTAAAATAGTTTGGATCAAATTCATTTATCATTATCTTCCACAATGATTTCTAGTCATTATTATTAAAATGAATTAATGTTACATGTACTTGTATCAATTTTTTTCTTTCATTAACGGGATTTTATTTTCATTTTCAGCTGTCATCAACAACATATTCATGGACACAGTATCAAATTTTTCTGAAAAGTTTTACTAAATTGAATGACTTGAAAATTGAATCAGTTAATGCCTTTGAAAACACATTTGCATATTCATGGACACAGTATCAAAATATTTTATGTCCGACCTATATCATATGGCCACATAGTAAATAGAATTAAAGATAAGATATATGGATGATCAGTATTAAAAATTGGGCCCGTGAAGAAATTAAAAAGAATGATTTCCGTCCTGTAACCTATCTCACGATTAGAAAGTATGGAACCGTTTTGTCAAGGAGGGTATCAAATTGTATTGGAATTCAAGCATTTTTCCTGCAGTGTGGACCCTTCAACTAGTAACCTTCCTCCCAGCAGCACTTATCCATACCACATCTCGGTGCCTAAAATACCATGTTAATGCAAGGAAGATAGTACATGAAAAAAATGAATAAAGATACTACTAAAATGTTGAAAAATAGAAATGCACAGAGAAAGCGTCCTACCCATGAAAAAGGAAAGGATTAAGAAGATGAATGAAAAATATTTTATAATTATTTATTGAATAATGTGGCTGTATTCAATGTACAACTGGTATAAAGTATTTGTAAAAGTTTGAAAATAAATTGTGAAAAGATGCCCTCAAGGACAAGGGTTAAGAGAATCTGGAAAGGGCTTGGTTTTCTGTCAGATTATTCAACAGCTGAATCTGTACTAAATCTACTGATACCACTTTGATATTTGATGCAACTACATAAGATGGCATATATGTAGATTGTATCCACCTTTCAACTTCTGATTCATCCAATCTTATGTCAATCAAGCTGCCTCCTGAAAGTACTGCTGAAGATGATGAAAATCTAGTTTGTGATGCAGTAAATGCTTTAACAAGCATCTACAAATAAAATACTTTTTGTTTCATGTAAGAGTGGCATAACTGAAGAAATCATTATTTGTTCAACTGAAAGAGACCCACTGAGCCATGCCTTTATTGCTCTTATTGGAAAAGAATGAAAAAAAGAATTGATCTTGGTGAAGTGCATTCAGTTTCACTGTATTTGCTAAACTTATACTCTCTGAAGATGAGGCAAAAGAAATATTTCATGGTTCAGAATATTTGTCATAGAAAATGATTTTGAATATGAAGAGGCCTATATTTAGTGACAAAAAAAAAGAAATATAAAGAATTCAAAAAATTTTCAGTTCAAGAAAGTTAAAAAAAATAACTGTTATTCCTTGGATTAGAGGAAACAGAATGAATGTACATCATGTTCTATTTTGTTAATCATGATAAATTTCAAATTTTTCTGAAAAATTTTACTAAATTGAATGACTTAGAAATTAGTTAATGCCTTTGAAAACACATTTGCATTTTTGGAGTTTCAAGTATTAGAATTTTCAGGAAGTTCTCTTAAGGACGGTGGATTTGTTTTATGTATCAGTGACAAAGCAACGAAGTATAGTAGATTGTATCCAAATGGTTTGCCAGGTCATCATAAGGTTTGAAGAAGAATAAGAAAAAATCCAATACAAATTCTCTAATTTTGAGGAAGATGAAGTTGTAAAGGATTATGAACTTAGTATATATGAAATGTGTGCAGATTATCTCTCAGGAGATCTATTTTTTTCCATAGCAAAAGTAATTTATTATAGGTTATTGATTTTTCCTGCCTCCATTCAATCATTGAAATATTTTGCATTTTTCCTTCATTGTAAAACTGCACACATTCTTTGGCATACACTTATTTTTACTTTTATTGACACCTACATATATACTAAGAAGACTTGAATATTTCCTGAAAAGAAATTTAGTGTAAATGATAATTAAATTTCATTCATCTCAGATATTGTGATAAATTTTCTGTGCCCACATCACTTCTTGATTCAATCTATGAATGATGATTTTAATGCTAGAAAAATAGATTGATCATTATTATATCAATTATCTATTAACTGCAGTAACATAATTCAATATACAACTGTAATATGTTTGATTTTTAAAAAAATCAACCATTCATTTTCATCATTACCAAACACAATCCCTAAATATACTACTGAAAGGACTCTGTAGATATGTGATGGTGGTTGGGTAGGATAGGAAAATCTATCAGAGAATTTTTTGAATCGTTGGAAAAGGAGAAATGTCCTCGCCATATTTTCTATTTTTTTTTCTTGAAGATTACAATATGTGAATAGAAAAATAATGTTTTTTGGGCCAAATGTTCTGGTCTTTCTTCTGATGATACAATTTTGGTTCATCATTTATTTCTGAATATATTGTACAGGTTATACAAAACATTCCATGGTGCTGAGCTGTACGTGTTCATTGATATTTGGTGCTCTGCTGATTCAAACCAATCCAAATCAATTTTCTGGTTGCATTTACTTGATCAAATAATTTATTGAAAATATTTTATTCCTGTACTGTTCCTGTAAATATATTATTAGATTCCTGTTTTTTTTTCTAATTCTATATTCAAATTTGACCTATTTCAGAATTCAAATTGATATTTTAGTTTTATTGTGTATATATATGAATTTTTTTGATTTTTCTTCAAGTAAAAATTAAAAATTGTTTTAATCATTTATTCAAAATATAAAAAAAATATAGGTTTACTTACTTTCTAAATGTATAAAAAATTTCATGGCTGAACTGAGTTCGAGGATTTAGTTTGTGGGAATAATAATTCTTTTCCTTTCTTGTGATCATCTAAAAAAATACTTTTTTTACTCCTTGTGATGTAAGAATTTTTTTTTTAACTGAGAGGATCAATTGATGATACAAGGGGAGGTAAATCGAAATGAATATTTTCCTACAAACTGGGTTATGTCCCCTTCTACTTTCCGTGTAAACCAAGTTGAAACGACTAATCGAATAGATCAATAACTAACATTGAAATGTATTTATACATTTTATTTTTCAGTTTTTTTAATGCTAAATAAAGGACAATCTTAGCGCTATTTATTTGACCGATGGAAAAACTACGTATTTTTGCAAAAAAATATTTATACTTGACGATAACTTTTTTTTTTTTTTTTTTATAAATTTTCAACCATGGAAAGTTGAATTTAAAATATATATATATATATATATATATATATATATATATATATAAGTTTTTAATATCAGGTGTCGATTTTCCGGTAAAAAATGTTCGTCCATATTGTTTATACTTGTTACATAGTTACTTTATATGAGGTGGTTAGAAATGAAGATGTTAACTATCGTTTTCATTTAGCAAAACAAAAATCAACCATGTCAGTCTTGAAAAAATATTTGCTGCATTAATCATAGTTCAAGTACAGTCAGGAATTTTGATGTATGAACTTTCAAAAATTCAATCCATCAAATCCATTCTCCTTATTTGTACCTCTAAGCTTTGAAATTAATTCAAACTTTTTCATTCTTCTGATTGATTGTGAATCAAAGGGAGATTTGGTATTGAAAATGGGTTGACTTATGCTTTTGTTTCATTTTAAGATGTGAATTTGAAATATGATTTTTCTAAAATTTGAAAATTTTCCAAAAGCTTTTAATACAGTAAATCATGATATCATTCTAGAAAAACTATATCCCTATGGAATTAGAGGTCCTATAGAAACTGGTTTATAACTTATCTAAATAATAGACAGCAATATGTTTAGGTAATGGAGTCCAAAACTGAAAAGAAGACAGTTAAATGTAGAATCCCATAAAAATCTATACTAGGATCCCTTCTTTTTCTAATATATATATAAATGACTTTCATCAAGTAATGAAAAGCTCTACAATGCATCATTTTGCTGATAACTCCAGTTTTCTTCTGACTGAAAATTGTGATCTTAAATATTTCAGTAAATGGTTATTAGCAATAAATATTAAATATTGGAATAAAAATCAATGGCCAAAGGATTTTCCCTACTTTCTGAATTAAATATCTTGGTGTATATCTAGATGAATTTATCAAATGCTCTGCTCATTATTTAGAACTAGAAATCAAATTAGGAGGTTCTATGAAATGCTTTATAAAACTAAACTTTATCTAAATGTACATAAACTCTTCTCTTTTTATTATGTTACATCCTCTTCTTCCTTGAAGTCAGATCTGGGGCATTATTACTCAAACTATTCTAAAGAAAATTGAAATGCTTCAAAATTCAGCAATGAAAATTATAGCTTAAAATGATGATACTATTAAAAAGGATGACATTAATCACAATCAAAATATCAATGACTCTGTATTCACTGAGATTCATGTGATTCTACTATGTTTACCTGAAAATCCTTGAATTGGAAGATAACAACTTTGAAAAATTTACAAGTATATGGCTTTATATATAAAACCTCCTGTTTTGATAGATTTTTTACTCTGCAAACAAAAAAAAAAGCTTTATAAAGTCATCAAAAGATTATTTATGTCTCACATTCTTGCAGAAAATATTGAAGAAATTCTATTTAAGATAGCTTGGAATAATTTCCTAAAAGTTTTCCTAAAATAGATTTAATAAATTCAAGTAATAGTCTCAAAAAATCCTCAAATAATATTTTATGAATACTTATTGTTGTAAGTAAATTATCAAATTGAACAAAATAACAATCTCACAAGTTGGTCTGTGCTAAAAAATATCCTAATTTAATTGTAAATACAACAAATTCTAAAAAATTGGTGGATTATATATCTAATATATTTATTTTCTATTTTTTTAATACATCAATTTAAAATTTTTTTATTTTTTTATTAATAAGATATTTCTAAAATTGAATAAATAAAAAATTATATTGTATATGAAATTATACAGGTGGGCACTGCTTGTAAGGCTTTAAGCTTAATTTGTAACCTCCTCACCCCCCAAAAAATTATTATGAATTAATTATTAGATTGATGAAATAAGAAAAAAAAATGATTTTTTTTTTGTTTTGTTTTTTTCATTTTTTTTTTTTTCAAAATTCAAAATTTATCATCATTATTATTATTATACTACAACAACAACAACATAATCTGGTGTGTACACTTATCCCTTTGCCTTTTGCGGGTTTTCCATTTGCTATTTCAGTAATTTGTAGTTAAGTCAGGAATAATTTAATCAAAATATTCGGTGAGTTATACAAAATGTGAAAAATTTTGGAGACCATAAATGCTCACAGTAACTACCACAGACTTTTGTCGAAAAGTGACTTGTATATAAAATGCCTGGAACTTGTGATCTAACTATTTCAATGATAATTTCAATTTACTTTTTGATTAATTTCAACTTGATTTTAATGTTATTAATAGGAAGGAAGCTTGTAGAGAATTATCAACTAAATTCTTTTTTATCTAAAGCATATAAACGGGAGATAATTGTGGTTGAAAACTTGTTCACACACGGGAACCACTTATACATGTATATAGGAAACCGATTTCAATTCATTCTCTGAGGACAAATAAAGGGAGGTAATTGTTGATAATGAATTGAAGAGTAAATTTTCTTGGAAATTACACTTCTAATACAAAACTAATGTTTGAAAAAAATCTCTTAAGATGATGTATCGTCGATCATCGACTAGGATGTTTTTCAACTTGATTTCAGTTGCTTTCTATCACAACTTTCAGATTGTTATTCCATGGTCTTCTGTAACCAACGTAAATCGAAAATAAAGTAAAAAAAATTCATGAGATAAGAAGAATGTGAGTTTGTATCTTGCCAGAGACTTATCCATTATTTCCGATCTGTGTCGCTAACCGATGACCATAGAATGACAGTGTGAGAGTTGCAAATAAATTGATGAAATTAAGGCGAAGAAAATATCAGTTGAAAATTAAAAAAAATTAACTTTTATTTATCAATGAATATTTTTTTTCATGTAATTACCAAAAACTTTGTTAAAAATTAAGATGCATTTCCTGAACTCAGAAGTCATATTTTTCTTTCTTTCATATTTTTCTTTCTTTTTTAAGATTATGAACACAGCTGAAATAGAGGATCATATTAAAGAGGGTGAAGTTCGAATGGAAATGGGTAAGTCTGCCTTTCTGAATGTTTTAATGTTTACATTTTGAGATTACCAAGGACCATTATCGAATGCTTTTGTTTTTTTTTTTAGATGCAAACACTTCTTCTATTTGAAATTTCACATAGATCTGTGGATTTGTGATACATGTTAATAATAATCAGATTATTCAGACTGAATTTCTTTGAACATTGTTTTGTTCACAGATTCATAAAAAGAAAGTTTGTTGAATATTGCTTTCTATAAAGCAACCTTTCTCAACTGAGTTTGCACAGAACCCTTACATCACATGAGAGGTTAGAGGTTCCTTAAAATTTTATTCATGCATAAAAAAAAGCCCTCGACTTTTGCTTGATTTGAAGTTTTTCTCATTTAAAGAGAAGCAGTCCCTGTCTTGATGACATTTGACACTAGAAGCACCAGATTATTTACCAAGTCATTTTTTACAATCGTTATAAATTTCAGATTTTTAAAGGAAAGTGCTACAATCCTCTATAAAATGATAAAATGCTTATAATTAAGGGTCTAGATTTTTTTATATTGATTGATTTCCCTCGATTTATATTGTCAATACAAACAGAAATCACCAATTTTTAAAAAAAAACAACTTTTTTGAAAATTTTATTTTCCTTTATTTTCCCCAATTAACACTGATTTTATTTGGAAAAGATTCTGAAGAATTATTTTTTGGTTCCCAAGAGTTCCTTCAGTCTAAAAAGGTTGAGGAAGGCTGGAATATTGTAAAGTTTTTGTGGTTTCACAAAGAATGAACTCACTACCAATAGACGCTCAAATAAACCACAGTTGTATTCTTTTCATCTCCAATTTCCACTCTGACACCATTTTGTTTTGATTAATTCTACTAATTATATTAGTGTTGTAAATATTCTTTGATAAAGTATTGACAGCATTATGTGACCATTATCAGCACCTCCCCAAGACTCCTTGTGAGTACTTGTAGAGGATTACAGAAAACAAGCCTGGCTGTTGATACTGTTCGGTCAAATTCCATTCTTATTTCTATTCTGACTGAAGATGATTACTGTAACATTTGTTTTGTATACAGAATAAATAAATTTGTTGTTATGTGAGACTTGTGAATTTGGCCTGATCATTGAGAGAGCCACCTACCCCTCACTTTATCATGATTTCAAATCACAACAGGAAAATATTAGTTTTATGAATTTATTCATTTATTAAAATGAAATAAGTCTTTGATGGTACCGCTTTTGTTCATTAAGATGAAATCTATTTCGTTGTCTCGTAGTTGGGGCTCTTCCAAATCTATTTCCTATTGTGTCCTTTTTTGAAGTTGTTCATGATTTTGAACTCGTTAGCCGTTGCAAAGTTCACACGATCTCTTTTGTTCCGTTCTTTATATCCGAATTTGCCAACACAATCTTCATTTCCTACCTATGCATTGAAGTCTCTCATGATGACATTGAAATATTTCCTGACAAAGTGGTGTAGGGAGTTCAAGTCATAGAAGTTGTCTATTTCCTCTTGGGTTGATTACAAAGTGGGAGCATAGACACTTAGATGATATTCAATTTGTACCTCTTTGAAAGTTGTAAGGTGACGCTGGCTATTCGGTCAGAGACGGCTTTGAAGCCTGCTACATTGTCTTTGAGGTCCTTTGTTTTACTTTCTCATCTCCATAGCTGTGAAAATGTTGGCTTTTCAGTTTGATTAGTTCTTCTCAAGGTCTTCTCATTTCGCTGATGCCTATAATGTCCCATTTGACGTTTTTGATTTCACTTTCTAGATCGGATAGGTGCATGTCAGTTGAGAGTGCTTTGACATTGTTGGTGCCAATGTATAATGTTGACCTTTTGATAATGGTTTTTAGGCTATGTTTAGGTGGTCACTGTTGGACTGATGACCCGATAGGAACAGGTGTTTTCTTGGAGAAGAGTTTGGGTAAGTTGCTCTTGGAGCACATCACCCCCACCCAAGGCAAGTGATGTGGCTGGGCTTTTTTTATGTGAAAAAAGTTTTAACATGACAGAATTTTCATTTTTCATCTTTTGATACCATACAGAGACATGACAAAGTAGATAACTCTTCAGACTTGATCAATAGATTTTTAGAAACCGTCAGTCAAAACTGTCACCATGGTTTGCTTTAGTTTTTCTTGCTGGTCTGAATGGTTGGCTGGTTATTTGTGTGTCATGCGTATCAGCTGCATTAATGGAGTTAAATGACTGGGAATTCAAACATCTACTCTTTATCATGTCTAGAAAAGAATTTTTTTCAAAAATTCACCTCTTAAATGTTTTTGTAGGGGACTTAATCAATGTACACCTACACTAAATTAGTCCCAGCAGCATTCACCCATTTATTTGAAAATTCAGACTTTGTCTATTGGTTGACCATTGATTTTGGGCTTAAAAACAATTGATGCTTATTGGTAATAAGTCAATTCTAGTTCTTGAATCTGACGGAACAATAAATTAGGGTAAAAAAGCTTGATACATTTGATTTACTTTGGCAGGGGTTTAATCCTGACAACAGTGCCAGCATCCAACAGCTGCTTGTGCATCATGTGTGATAATAAATCAAGTTGATTAGGAATGAAATATTAAGCTTAAAATCTTAGAACTGTTTTAATTATTTTCTCAGATCTATGATTACTGTGAAGTAAGCTATTTGTATATGATATCCTGTGCTAAAAATTCTCACACAGATATGGTTCATCATCTTGTAGACAGGAATAAACAAAATGGGATCATATGGACCAGAATATGAATAAAATATAAAAAGCCTTTGATTTTCTTTTTTCTGATACAGATACATGACAAAGTAAATAAGATTTCAACCTTGATCAACAGATTTCCTTTCTTTCACTTATATTCAAAGCATTCATCAAAGAGTGATTACAACATCTGTTCATACATAGGTTGATCCTTGATTTTGAGATCAGACATTATTGAGGATAGGTCAATCCCAGCTTTTGAGGCTAACGGGGCAACAAACTAGGCTAAGAAAGCACCATGCATTCGACACAATTTGGTAAAGGGTCTGTTCTGGCAACTGGGCCAACACTCGACAGCAGCTGGTGACACGTGTACTGATGAAAATAACATAAAGATGAAGTAGATTATGATATAAAGTTTAATGGTGACTGTGATACCATATAAATGAGAGATGTGAGAAGTGTCACACCGTTTGTCTGTCAGGCTATAGAAACCACCTAAACATGAGTGTAACCCAACCCAGTTCGGCATGCATAGTCAATGGATATAGAGGAAAGTTTTAAAATAAAAAGTTCTCAGGAAAAATTTTTCTACAGTGGATTCTATTTACAATATAATGATAATGCTAAACTAGACCCCTACTTTCTATTCAATATACATAAATACGTAACTGTCAAAGTTATTGTGCACTTTTTTGTTTTGAGCGATAGGATAAGATAACAATTCATTTCATCAATAAACATGACATCAATTATTCAATCTTTCATCATTTTTTTTACATCATCCGTGGGGTCGGGGTAGATATCAGGCTTATTTCCTCACAAGCAGAACCCATGCATATCTTTCTACATAAATGAAATCAACATTTTAGCACTTTTTGAGTCGACAGTAATTACAGATATGACATTCATGGAAGAGACAAGAAAATCCAATTATTTATGTATGTCTGAAGCAGAAACTCAATGAAATTCTAGCTTTAGTTGCGCTTTTTTTGATTAAAAAGTGAAAAAATTTTTAAGCATTGTGGAAGTTTTTGATCAGTAAAATCATAAACTAATGAATAATTTTTTAAGATTCTGCTATCTTCCACTAAGAGGATTTTAGGGATTTATAATAAGGTGTCACATGACTTTCAGTAAATACATTGACATTGTCATTAATTGTAGAAACTATCACTGTTTCTTGTCATGTTATCATTATGAGCTATAATTTCAACTGCTGTATTTTCAAAGCTAAAAATTTGTAAGTTTTTTAAATAAGGTCTAGTTTTATCAGGCATTCCATTAAATCCTTTAGGTTTGATTTCTAGCCCTTAACAATAAATAAGAAATTCATCAAGATACACACTAAAATATTTAATGTGGGAAGTAGGGTAGATTCTGAGGCTATTTATTATAATTTTGATACTTACAGGAAATTTCTCTGAATGTTTCTGAAGAAGATTAGTTCTTTTTTATCAGTGTTTAGCAAAATTTCATTGGCTAACAACTATTCATAGAGATATTTCAAGTCAGAAATTAATTTTTTCAATTTAATTTTTTTAAAAGTAAACTGGTGTCATCTACTAAGTGATGGGTCGTAGATTTTATCATTGCAAGATGAAGGTCGGTGATGTTAGGGAAAGGAAGGGGCCATGTGTAGATCCTCATGGAACTCCATGTTTCATCATTTTTACTTGGGTTTTGAACCTTAGAAGTAAAAAATATTGCTGTCTATTACTTAGGTATAGTCTAAACCAGTTTTTAATTGCTCCATCATGATCAAGTTTTTCTATAAGTATTTCATGATTGACTGCATCAGATACTTTTTTGAAATCTACAAATTTACCACGTGTATATTTTCTACCATTGAAATTATTATGAACATCCATTGTGTCTTTGATTTTTTTTTTTTTTTCTTTTTCTGTAGGTTTATTATTGCCTGTTCAATTGAGTGCTTTGGATAAGATCCAAATGGTTTCTCATAAAAATAATTGTATTTATGTAGAATTCTATAAACTCTGTTGAAATTAGTTTTTCAAAGATCTTATTTATATGCGACAGAAGAGAAATGGGTCTATAATTAGAGACCTTTAATCTAGAATCTTGTTTTAATATTCGGGTTATTCCAGCTATTTTTCAGATGTTTGAATGAATGCCTCTAGTTGACTAGATGTTTGGGGGAGGCTTTTTAAATATTTTTTCAAAACTTTCTATCACCTGTCTATTTCTGTTCATTTAGAATGTTTTCTGCTACGCTAGAGAAATAATTATCAAATTTTTTTGAAATTTTAGTTGGATCATTAATTAGGTCACCATTTTCATCATCCATAAATGTCAGATAGTCATAGGATTTAGATTTAACATTTACTATTTGATTTATACTTTTCCAAAGACTTTTTTTTAATGTTATTTGAATTTTTTTTTAAAGTAATTTCTCAAGTAATTAAATTTGCTTTTCCTAATAAGATCTATGATTGTTTAATGGAGCTCTTTGTATTCACTATGTAATATAAAGAGGTCTTGTTGGTTTCATATTTTTTTGTTCTTATATGTTTTTAAAAGAATTGATGGGCTTTTCACCTAGTCAGCCCTTTTTCCTTTTTTTTTTTTTTTTTTTTTTGTTTGCCTCTGTTAGTCTAGGCACCTTCAGACATCAAAACCAATCTGATAGCACCTTGTTTGTAGAGTATTGGGATTGCATTGCACATTGGCCTTCCATAGATTTGCAAAGTCCTTAGATGATGCTAATCATTGTTTTCTGCAAAATGCAACTAATATCCTGTCTTATTCTTGGGTTTGAAACATGCATTCATCCAGACTTTCTGACGTTCGGAGGAAACAAATTTTCATCATTTTTCAGTTTCTTTTTAATGTTGAACACATTTCTCCTTCATATTTCCACTTGTTTTGCAACTTCATCCAAATTTTAGGATGAATCTTTCAGATAAATTTTCTCTTGGAAGATGTTTTATTTGAAACTATAAATGATGTTAAGTGGACAAATGGTTGGAAACGGGAGGTTTGGTAGGGCATGGGATCAGCCGCCTTTCTAGAGTTGGATAAGATCAAGTTTACCTTTGGTCACCAATGGTTTGAATTCTCCTTCTACGAAACACTTGAATGAGTAATGAATCCCAAATGCATAAGAACATGAATTTCTGTTTCTATATTTGTACTTTCAATAGAAATTGAATATGAAAGAAATCAATTTTGCAAAAAGTGCTCAAAAATTTTGATAGTACATCTTACAATTGCGTCTGTTTATATATAATTTTCAAGTGGTCTAAAATGAAACTTTTTTCCCCTTTCAGGGGTCAAAGTGGAGAGAAACATCCCCCTACCTTTAAAGGGGCTAAATGTAGGGAAACTTTTCTCTCCTATTCTAGGTGATAGGAAATGCTTTGCACAAGTCTGAAAGCTTCAGTTCTATTTTTTACTCCTGAGATATTTAACCCTGTATAGATGGGTACTTCAGCTAGTAATATAAACTAACTTGTACTGAGAATTACTACTTAAAGGATGATGTATGATACATCTATAGTAAATTCATTTGCTGAATCCTTTGCACATAATTTTCATTTCTAATTAGTGCATACTTTATGTCAGTTTAGTTTAGTGGTAGTAATTGGTTAATATTTCTTATGTCTGAAGATTACAGTCACTTGTTATCTTTTCAATGTCTGGAAACTATTATTAAGATCTCCCCCCACCCCCACCCCATCCATTTCTCTTGAATATGCAACATATGCAACGTATCTAAAAGTAATTTGAAAACAATCCAAGAATTGTTCTGGATTAATGAACTCCTTCTTCTTTCTTACTATCCTGTTTCAACTGATCCATTCTATAATAATTTTCAGGATTATGTAAGGGAAGAGTGGAGTCTTTTTTTTTGTAACCATTTTCAGGAACGTCTCTTTCATATGGATTGTAAATTGGTTCTTTAGTTTATGTCCAACAGTGTTTACACTTGTTTTTGTAAAATTTGGACATTTTTTTAGTGATTGCTGCCCAATGAGAGGTGAGAAAATAACTTATTCATTGATCTCCCATTTTTCAAATTTTTTAATTGATTACCTCTCTAGTGGCATACTGTGAAAAACATTGGGCACATGATGGTTTCTATCAAGTGACTAACCAGACCTGTTCTATGATTAATCATTAATTCTAGTCCCAGCCACAAGAAATATTCAGTTTTTTTTCAGATCAGAACTAAGCAAGTGAATTGACAGTAAGATCACTTAGTAGAGATGAGAAAACCCAAATTCTGCGTGTGTATACCAAGTTCAAATGCAACTGATGCTTAAATACAACCATGATTAGTTCTTCATTTCTGCCAGAATTTGCTGTTGCTATAATTGTAAGGGTTAAAGTGAATGAAAGTTTTTAATTGTTTAATAAATCCTATCCATGATATCATGGGGTACATCAACAGTTGTTTTATTATTAATTCTCACCATCCAGTTTTACACTGTAGATCTCTTTGGTGAGATACCTGAGTGATTGTTTTTTTTTCTTAATTTTTTAAGCCAAAACTATGATAATTAGTGATACCCATCTCTGAGAAAATGTCAATCCGGTATGAAGCAACAAAGGTGTTGCCCAACATAAAAAACAAATTTGTCTCATCAAAGAGAAAGCTAAGTTGAAGATAATCAGAGAATGAGTAAAAATTTTTGATGGAAATTCTAAAATGAGGAATTATCATTCCTAGGGCAGTGACCATTTCAAAGGTGCAGGTTTAGAAGTGTATGGAGTAACCTGACATAAAAGATTATCGAAATAAATTTCTGTTCTTCATACAAAACTATAGCTTTCAAGTATTTCAGTTACTTCTCTTCAGTGTTGCCAATTTAGATTATTTATATCTAAATTTAGATCTATGATTTTAGATAAGAAATCTATAATCTATAATTGAACAACCATAGCCATCAAGGGTTCCATCCATTTTTATATATGCATGTCTTTGTGTGTTTTCCAGTGCTCCTGGCTATACCATTTGGTCTATAGACTGGTAAATTGGTATCAGTACTCCACTAAACCCCTTCTAAAAATGTTTTTTAGATTTGGGACAAAAAAGGCTTTTTGAACCTTTTTGGGGTCTCATTTTGACAGGTTCATTGATAACCTCTATATTCCCTAAAATTTAGATGTTTCTTCACTATATTTTAGATGTTTTCCAATGGAAAATGTCAGTGATATCATAAATATGATTTATTCTGACCATATCTATTCATTGATGGAATTTTAACACTATGGTTGTTTAATCATTGACTATGCTTTTTTTTTTTTTTTTAAATTCATTTTTAGTAGATTTCTCAAGAACCTCAAATTCAAACAACTACAATACTGAATTATCTCTGTGCATACACACACACATTCACAGAGATTTCTTCAATTACAGTTTGATTAGATTTTCTAGTGATTCACTCAGATTAGTGTCCAATCTATGTTGTCATGGTTATTGTGTCTCTCTCTATCTTATCCTCCTGCTTTCTTCAAGTGTTTTGTTTGTTGAACTTTGGGAAATTTCAGACAGAAATCTTTATTGTTTTCATTCTGTTATCCATACTATAGGATATCTTGTATTAACTGATTCTTCCTTGTGATATGCTTGTCAGCCTCTTCCACTAAACCAGAATATATAACTTTTTTGCACTACCCAAGGATTGAACTCATGACTGCCTGGCAAGTTACTGGATGCTTTTATCTACATGGCCATGTGTGTCATAGGAGAATCCACCTTGTTCAAATTGACGTGAAATTTCCCGGGGCATCAAAGTAATAACTGCTAACAACTGTGTAAACACTTTAAAACAGCCATTCTCAACAGGAGCTATATATCCCCCTTAAGGCCCCTGATGCATTCGAAGGGGGCCATAGATTGAAATAATAATGAATGAATATCTATCTTAACTTATGTGAAGATTGGGAATGGATGATCTAAAGTAATATTCAAGTGATAATCATTTTTATGAAAATTAGCCAAAAGAAAGATGATAAAACTACCCTGATCTTTTTTCTTGGTTTCATCTTTGTCCCAAATGAAAAGATAAGATGTCCTTTTTATTCCTCATTATCTTTTAACCAGCTCTGAAAGTCTCTCTTCACCTACATCTACCATGATTCATACCCAGACACTGTCTCTCACACTCCACTTTTATTTGTTCTCATATTTTTTCTATCTGCAAAATCTTTTCTCTTTACTTTTCAACAGATGAC
Source organism: Thysanoteuthis rhombus (assembly GCA_963457665.1). NCBI lineage: Eukaryota > Metazoa > Mollusca > Cephalopoda > Oegopsida > Thysanoteuthidae > Thysanoteuthis > Thysanoteuthis major. The sequence continues at coordinate 52,603,343 of OY735212.1, read as the reverse complement.
AAAAAGCTTGTTTTTTCAACAATTTGCAATCTGAAAATCACAACAACACACAGCAGAGTTGCATTTGAAGCATCTTTTGTAGTTTCTGCAGAAAACAAATGCACTTGGCATATTCCTTCCCTTGAGAAACTAGAAACTGTTCTGAAGAGTTTTTCTTTTTCTTTTTTGATAACAGGCTTTAGTAGTATTGCAGTATGTGTGGCAAGACTATGTTAGCATTTAAACACAAAGCTTTGATTAGAAAGACAGAAAGGATCTTGACTGATTTGAATAAATAAACCAAAATTAGATGACAAAAATGTGAAGGATAAAAACTAGATCTGTAACATCCTGGACGACTATGAATTGAAAGATGTTTCAAAGAACAAAAAATGCATTGCTATTATATAATTTTATAATTACTAAATATGTATTTTTTCCTATTTTACAGGCCACACCAATGAACCTAGAGTGCTGAAAATCCAAAAATTTTTTCCTTATGTCTAGAAAAAATGTTCTTTAAAATAAATTTATCCCCCCACCAAATGTTTTTCAGTGGAAGGTTCAATTTGCAACCTAATTTTATGCTGAATTGGTCTCTTAGTTTGTGTCAGGCAACATTCACACTCGTTTCCTGAAAATTCAGATCTTTTTAGTGATCGCTGCCAAACAGGAAGTAAGATAAGTAACTTATTTACTGATCGACCCTTTTTTCCAATTTTTAATTTATCATTCTTCCCCAACACCTGCTGCAAAAAGACATTGGTCACATGACTGTTTCTATTGAGTGACTAAGTAGACCTATTCAATAAGTTTGTAGCATACCTATTTCCCTAATGTGCTACAGATACAGAGGACTAGTTTCATAGTTTGCGCTGGATCTCAATGCAAGCACTTGATACACTTGAAGCAGATTTGATTCGATAAAAGCCTTTAATTGATAATTATAAATTCTCACAGGTTCTCCTCTGTGGGGAGGGGGGCATCCTTAAGCGATATATTTCTTATTGAACCTGAACTACTTTTTATCAGTATGGTTACTGAATTAACCTCCATGAAAAGCTGTACATATTTTACAGGCTACTTCTACTGCTTTTGGGGCAGTATCCCGAGTCGGGGGAGATCAATTAAAAAATTGGAAAAAAAGGGTGATTTTGCCTATTGTTAGATCATTAAAAAGTCTGAATTTTCAAAAAACAAGCATGAAAGCAGCTGAGCACCTACTAGGGAACAATTTAGCATAAGCTTACATTGTAAATTGAAACCTTCACTGAAAAACTTTTTTGGAGAGAATTTTTAAAAGACAAAAATTCATTTTTTTCTGGACTTAATAAGGAATAAATGTTGAAATTTTCAGCCCTCAAGCTCCTTTGGTACAGGCTGCATGCATGACGTATACATGGATAGCCAGCCAGCCAAACTTGAAAACTGGAGAACCTATGTTGACAGTTTAAGTCAATGTTTTCTAATATTTGATTAAGCTCCTATTCGAATGAATCGGTGATTTTGAGACGAATGTAAAACACAAATGTAAAATGAATCTGGCACTAGCAAGATGAATATGATTTAAAGAGCAGAAAATATTCCAACATTAATTGGGCGTGGCCACATGCTGGAACTCCACCCTCTGCTAAACAGCCACACCTTCATCTACCACCATTTCAGCATGTCCCCTCTGTCCCAATGTTCAAAATCTTTTCATTTACTTGATTTATAGTGGAAAAAAAAGTAATACCTTTTCATAGAAACATTCTCTGGTTTGTGAATCTGAACTCAGGTTTTTTACAAACTTGTGATTCTGTAAGGAATGAGCAAAGATTAATCATTTTAGCTGTCTGCTTTATTTGTTTCAAAAATTGACTCTTACATTCTTAGTGTCAATGTGACCAATAGAATGGTGTGAAAGACTTGTTACAAATGTCCACACTATTCAATGGTATATAGCATATGTCCTTTGTACCTGTTGCCTTGTCTCCAATAATCACACTTCGGTTGTGCAAGTCATATATCATAGATGGAAGACTATCATCTACAAAGGTTTTTTTTTATGTTCACGATTCTGTCCATGGGGCAGCAAGTCTGAAGAGTGTCATGGAAGAGGTGAAAAGACCCTTGGGCAACAAAAGCTACTGACATTCATACAGGTTATAAACCTTTTTTTGAGGAAAACTAGTGTTGGGAGTGCCATAAAAAGACAGAAAATGAAGTGAATCCAATAAAAATTAAATCATCAAAATAAAGATAATGGCCAAATCATGTTGGATACATTGGTTATTGTACAATCACCAAACTTAAGCAACATCATACCTAGTCAGTACTTAGTTGGATTCTCTCATGCACACCCTGCATGCGTCTCAGTTTGCGGGTGTGTTCCTTGGTTAGGTTCCATGTTTCAGCTCCATAAGTGACTATCAGAAGGATGCATTGGTTGCATACTCTTCTTTTTAGGATTATTGGGATCGTCTTGTTTTTGAAGGTTGAACTTGCTTTGTCAAAAGCTTGCCATCGTAGGGTGATTCTCCGCTTGATTTCTTCTTCTTTTGTGGAGGTCAGTAAACATGGTAACTTGGATTTTATCTCTAATTTTTGTTTTATTTTGAAGGAAAAAATAGTCTCAAAAATATCTCCCTTTTGAAGTTGTCTGATATTCCAACCAGCACTCTGAAAAGTTTGTTTAAAGAGGCAAGCAAGATTAACAAAACCAGAAGTAGGAGTGCTTTAGATCTGAGGATCAGCATATACAATCTTGCACTCAAACAGAATAAGCCAAAGATGAAGGCTTAGTCAGTTTCTTCTTCTCCTTACAAAGTGATAGATCATCATGACACCTTATCAACAATCTTCCTTCTAATTTTTTGTAGTTAGTAGGCACAAAAATCTGATGTTGTGCAAATCTTTATTCTTGAAAATGTATGTGTGCACTTTTGAATTTGACGTAGGGAATCAATATATTTTCAATAAAAAAACTCAATGAGCCGTCAACAGAATTTGAAATTTTTTGTGTGCACATTAATTCCTATTTGCACTGGTTGCAAAATGTATGTGCCCATGCACGTGTGCCCAGCATAGAACAAACGGCGGTTATCAAGTCCATACATTATTATTGGGAGCCTCTATGAAACATAGTATATGCAAAGCCTGCTAACCAGATGTGAAAGCAGCCATCAACAAGATATATAAAAGTTATGTGAATGTGAAGAGTATGAAAACAAAGTAGAAGCAGGAGATGAAAAGACAAAAAAAACCTCCGAGGCAGGATGAGTGGCCGATACTGATATCCAGGATATCTATTAACTTACATTTTGTCTACATACAAATAACAAATCATGGCAGAAATATTAGAATATTAGGTCTGGTTAGTCACTCAAAAGAAACCGTCATGTATTAGGTGGATGCAAAAATTTCCAGTGTCATATTTTGGACAATGTCAGGAAAATCTTAGAAGTGTCATTGAAGTTGAATCAACTCTTCATTGCTCCAGTGCAAACAACTGATGGAAACATTCAACAAAAACTGTCAACATAGGT